>QBDW01002013.1:0-42633 GCA_003261595.1 Maconellicoccus hirsutus
GAGTTCCTGGAGAAAAATGGAAATCGCGCTGGAGGCTCCAGAACGGCTCGCCGATGCGATTTTCGGGTTCAGCGGGTTCGAATTAGGGGGAATACTATTTTTCAGTCGTTTCCGATATGCGTGGACGAAAAACGAATTTTTTTTAATTCGTAATGCTTCACTATGAAAAAACCTGTCCTAGAGAAATGCACTCGAGGTGTCCGGCTGGAATATTCCGGAAATATGGTCAAGTCGGTTCAGTTGGTTGAGAATGAGAGGGAACCAAGTTTTTAGCTGTCCAATCTCAAATGGACGCCTTCTGGAGCATTTTGAAGTTCCAGGAGAAAAATGGGAATCGCGCTGGAGGCTCCAGAACGGCTCGCCGATGCGATTTTCGGGTTCAGCGGGTTCGAATTAGGGAGAAAACATTTCTTTCGTGATTTAAAATTATTTTTCGATTTTTTTTTATTTCTTTTTATTCTTAATTTTTAATTGAAATTTCGTAATTTTCAAGTTTCAAAAATTCGCCAAAAATCGAAAAGTCAACTTGGGCAGCTAAAATTTTGGTTTTGGGGGTTTTTTGACATGCTCTTTTCAAAAATCTAACTCCCGTTCAAATCCGAGCCGGACACCTCGAGAGCTTCCCTTGTCAGTTTATGTTCGTTGTCAAATAACAAGTTGGTTTTTCTTTCGACTGCCGTTGTAAAGGTACAAAGTTCAGTTGGTATTGAATTAGGTCGTATATTACTTGATCAGGGTTCTGAAGTGACAGTAGTGACGAAAGAATTTTGTCAACGTGCGAAAATTGATATTCGTCCAAGTAAATACCCATCGTCGTTGATAGGTATCAACGAAACTCCGGTTCCTTTGACTGGTTGTGCTAGGTTCGTTTTAAAGTCTCGTTTTTCGAATGATTCTATAGATATCGAAGCTGAAGTAATTTCGAAGATACCGTATTCTGTTAATCGCAATAGTTTTACGAAAACTGTGTCGAATATTTCGTAAAATTTCGCTGAAAGTTGGGAATTGCCTTACTACGACGTTGATATTATATTAGGTTCGGAGCATGTTGAATTTGTGTTTCGAGAAAATAGGATATTTTACGAGAATTTTATGTTTACGTGAGTCGATTGGGTATGTTCTCTCAGGTTCTAGTGAAGTTTCGTCGTTTAGGGTTCGACGTTTTTGTGGTTTATCTAATATTGAGCTTTCTGAGCAGTTTAGTCGTTTTTTCGATTTTAGTGTTGAACCTGAAAATAATCAAAAGGAAACTGTTTACGAGCATACGCTGTTTAATGATCATTTCGAGAGTACCTGTCTAATTGATAAGGTTACAAATAGGTTTATGTTTAGATTATAATTTTCGCGACATTTTCCCATTACTAATCGTAATACTTTTGTTATACATTCCTCATAAAAAAGCTATAGTTCATATCGTCCTTCTGCTGTTAGATCATTGTCTTTGTCCCAAGCGTAGAGCATAACGTTTTTACCCGTTATTCCTCTACCCAAGAACTTCTCCACCTGAGTGTCGGGGTCTCCCATCCAAATATAAACGCAGGGCAATAAATTGGCATCTCGGTACTCCCAAGGCAATGCTTTGTTGCGTGGTTGAAGAAGACCCCGTTTTGGTATGCATGACAACCAATCTAACTTCGATTTGTCGTAACCAGAAAATTTTAATTTCTTCGCCAGTTTGGTGCACATTTCGGTAAAATACGAAGAACCTTCTTCGTTGATAAATAACAATTACGAAAATTTCAGTGACACGTCTCCTCAAAGGCGAATTTACAGGAGTATTTGAAAGTTTACCAGATGAACGTCAAGGAGATATATGCTTCTGTTTGGCCAAAAAACTAAAGGAGATGAAACGCACATTTTTTACACACCCGATGTGGACTATAGCGAAACGCCATCAAGCGACGAGGAAGAGAAACAAGAGACTATGGTGGTAGGTTCCATGTCAATTACGAGATTTAATTATCCCACTAGAGAAATCGTTGATATTATTGCGAAAATCCTGTATGCAATAAAAGATGAAAAACAATTTATAATTGTGTTGCTTTGTCCATCAAAGTTAAACTTTCTAGAAAATTTCAAAAATTTGAGAAAATACGAAAAAAATCTCGAAACAAAAAATACACCTCAATAAATTTTCAACAACTTTTATTACAACAATTTTTCAAAAAAGCTAATATTTCTTACAAATGAGAACATACCGATAAGCAATACCGAATATATTTTCGAAAAAAATTTCTCGAAAATCAAAGAAATACGAAAAAAGTATTGAAACAAATAATATCCCTCGATTGATTTGAAACAACATTTTTGAATAATATTACAAAAAAGTTGACGATTGGTCCAAAAATAAACGCCAAAATAAGACATCGTCAAAAAACAATTTTTCACCACAAATTTTTCAATAAACAAGACACATAGAATCTCCTATTTGAATAAAGGCTGTAGGCAGATAAAAATCGAAAAGTTGACTTGGGCAGCTAAAATTTTGGTTTTGGGGTTTTTTTGACATGCTCTTTACAAAACTCCCAACTCCCGTTCAAATCCGAGCCGGACACCTCAAGTAGTTACCTTGTTAGGTCGAATTCGTCGTTTTCTAGGTATTGATATCGAATATGATCGTTTAAATAGACGCATCGTTTTGTATCTCTTTCTACTCCTATCGAAAATAAGTTGAGTTTGCATCCTTGTCCTAATGATAATGATGCAACTTCGGAACCGTACAGGCCATTGCTTGGTTATTTAATGTACGCGTGTATCACGTTATGTACTAGGTCAGATTTATGTTTTGCCGTAAGTTATTTCTCCCAGTTTCAGTCCAAAACCATTGATGAACATTATACCTATTTAAACCACTGTTTGCGTTATCTATCTTCTACGAGAAATTATTCTCTGGTTTACGATACCTTTAGCGACGACGTACTTGACGCATTTTCTGATTCTGATTATGCGAATAATTAAGATTTCAAGTCTATCAGCGGTGGTGTAATTAGGGTTTATGGTAATGTAGTTTCGTGTATCTCATACATAACAACCATTTGGATCCCCAAAATCCCAAAATTAGGTTTCAAGAAATAAATTTTCAAATATTGCATGTAATAGAAACGTTACCACGACGGACATTTTGTAGTTATTACGTCATTACCTCAGAAATGTGCATTGCTTACTTGCAGATAATGTTTCCAGATCTCTCCAATTTTTCTAATTTTTTGATATTTATAACGAGTTTACACTATCCTTTATCTTTAAACTTGACTTTAAATAATTGTTTCATGAAGAAAGACGTTTAACGTATTACAGTTTATTTATCGAACTACATGATAGAACTTACATAGGACGACTGAGAAAAAGGAAGAAAGTATAACTAAAACCTAAGCTACAAATAGAAAGTAGGAGGGTAGACACAAAAAAATAATACAAGGGAAGAAAGGTCCGCGGACTGGTGACAGAAATTGGTCCACGGCACCTTACGCAAACAATAATAATTGATTAAAAACTAATTTTTTTCTAATAATTTAACTTTTTTTCCTGCTCGGGGGTCAGCCAGTTCTATAAAGTTACACCCCCAGTGTTATGTTAACTTATAACAATTAATGTTTAACTTTAAACTTACATTTAAGATTACTAATCGTAATACTTTTGTAATACCTTCCTCATAAAAAAAAAACTATAGTCCATATTGCCCTTCTGCTGTTAGATCATTGTCTTTGTCCCAAGTGTAGAGCATAACGTTTTTACCCGTTATTCCTCTACCCAAGAACCTCTCCTCCGCAGTGTCGGAGTCTTCATTCCAAATATAAACGCAGCGCAATAAATTGGCATCTCGGTACTCCCAAGGCAATTCTTTGTTGCGTGGTTGAAGAAGAACCCGTTTTGGTATGCATGACAACCCATCTAACTTCGATTTGTCGTAACCAGTATATTTTAATTTCTTCGCCAGTTTGGTGCACATTCCTTTAAAATGCGAAGAACCTTCTAGAGTACAGAAATCGTACCTATACAAAAATTGAAATCGCTTTGAATACGAATTAATAAAAATTACACTAATATTAAACTCTGGTGGCTCAGCGATAAGGAATCTTGGCAAAGCAAAATTTTCCTTGTAAAAATTACTAAGAATTGCGAAAAAAAAGGGAGGGCGCTGCTATAGCTGATATTTCTCACACACACAAAGAAGTGCTAGGTGTGAAATTAAAATTTGGTACATAATGAAGAGAAGGGACTAGAAAGTAAAGCACTACAAGAAATATACCTACTCGTAGGGTTTATTTCGATTCTTTTTCGCAAAAAGACCATATTGATAGTATTTTACAACAGATTATCACAATACGAAACATATTTCCAATGATTGACAACAGAACAAAAATTGATTTCAGTTTTTCCACTCTCACTCCAAAGTCCTCAATTGATGTTTTATTGTAAAACTATCAAAATTGAAAGTACGAGTAGGAACTAAAAAATATTACTTTATCCTGCCAGACGTATGCAAATTAAGTATCATTCGACGTAAAACTTTTGAAAAGCGCAGTTTTAATAAAAATTCCACAAGCACAAATTCACACCTGTGCAATACTTCACGACAGACAACTTTTTAAAAGAAAAAACATTGAATCATGCCAAAGTACAAATGTTCACGCAGATGAAAAAATTTTACATGGAAGAATGAAAAAAATATAGAAAAGCATAGGTTCGGGAAAAATCACAAGGGCGATTAGGGATTGAATTTTTTACACCACAAGGTTATCTCGGATTAAAATGGAAATTGTGGAAAAATTCGAATTAGTTACCCTTGGAGATTATCCTGTGGTACAGTAGGAAAAAATCTGAAAAAAGCATCCGTCGATTATATTTCATTATGGGCATTTTAAATGGGAAATCCATAATTTACACGGAGTACTCATGTTGAGGCATTTTTGTGAGGCTTGGGATAAACTGAGAAAAAATTTTGAAACAAGTTTTTGCAAATCGAACGAGGAATATAAATATTTTTTTATAAATTTTCGCCATGTACAGCAACTGAGGCTTGAGGCGATTTTTGGAGGTACCTTCTCTTTCACTGTCCAAAATATCGAAAAGAAAGATCACTATTTTTCACCTCTGAACATCCGAAAGGAATATTTGCTGAAATTATTTCACGGAATTCTCTTAGTGAAGCTTTTTCAACGGTTTGGTAGAATTTTGAATAACTGATCATTACTTCGTAGATTTTAACTTTGAAATTCGCCATTTTGCAAAGGTACACGATTAAATTTTTATTATATAGATGTTTCTTATTCAAAGGTTAATTTTTTTTTCGTAGGTAGTAAAGAAAAAATATATATGCATAATTATAAATTTTTAGTTTAATTTAATAAAACATTGATTTTGTAAATGAAAAAAAAATATTTCAGAAAATTAATCCACTATAATATGTATTTAAAATTATTATTTTTGTTCAACTAATTACTGATACTAAAATTTTTTGTTTTAATTAATTTAATTTAATTTAAAATCAAAATTTATTAATTTCTAAATCAATTTATATCATAAATTTTTATTTAATTATTTTGACGACAAATTTTACAAGTATTTATTTTTGCCTCCTCATTTTGCATTCTATGAAAACTCTGCGAATGTGAAGATAGTAACTATTTTACGAAAATGTGCAAAAAAGTTAGAAGACAATACTCATTAGAAAACTATAACGAATCACTTTTATCGAACTTGAAACGCAAAAAGCGGCAAGTAGTGTTGCAGCCGGCCGATCACAAACTTTCATGGGAGGCTAGAGACGCAAATTTATTGAAATGCCTTTTCAAATGGGATGATAATTCACGTGTCCAAGTCATAAAGTTTATAGGAAGAGGGGACGTAGGGACAAATGTTCATATTTATATGTATGATCAAGATAATGATCGAATTGATGAGGGACGTTTCGTTGGGTGGCTTGATGTTATGTGAAGACCCGTTTATAGCGAGTATTTTATTGTGGAGATATTTATTTCATATATTAGATGTTAAATTAGTATTATAAGGATAAAATGTTGAATAGAAAAATGCACAATTTTTTTTCAAATTTTTCCGTTTTCCTTTCTCGATGTTTAAAACAGCCAACTTTGACTACACAAATAACATAAATAACGTAATTTGTAGAAAACAAATTCAATCTAGGGGGATTTCTTCGTAGCCCGATTCTTTCCTTCGTTCATCGAAACAATATCGACTTGTATGAAGACTCATAGATTTTTAAAATTTGTTTCAAAACGTTCTTCAAGACTCCCTTTCAAAACAAAAAAATTTTTCAAATTGGCGAATAAAATTATGCTGTATTGTTAGCTTCACAACAAAAACTAATCCTTACCCTCCAAGATTATCGAATTGCTCCGGTGTCAGGACAGACCCCGACGATATACTTATATGCAAAGATATCACAAACGTTATAATCGCGACACGGTACATTTTAAAAAGTTGAATTTCACTTTAAAGCTCTTGAAGCCTTCGAATGCGTTTCTGATCGTGTATCGGTCTTTTTTTATTGAAAAAAAAACTACGAAGTTGCTCGAATGTAAGAGAGGTGAAATAAACGGAATTTCAGCTGGGTAAACGAAAAAAAATGATTTTTTTTCGATTTTCAACTTTTTGCGTGTGATTGTATCAACAAACATGTTTACGCCGAATGCTCTTCGGCTCTAAATCATTTCTCGAAATGGGAAAAACGGGCCGATAAGTTGTTTACTCAAGTGCGAGGGAAGTTCTATGCGAAAGATTTTCAAGAAAAACATCAATCAGGTAATACGCACGAATAAAAAAAATAAAACGTAATGCTTGAGTTTCGATCGAATTTACGCAACATTTTTCTAGTAAACACACATTTGTATAGTTTTTTGATCATCCGATAAAAAATGTTTTTTGAATATGGAAAATTTGTAAAGAAATAGAGTAACTTAAACCTTCCATCGCACCGATTAAAGCATCGCTTCTTTTTTGAATTCAAAAAGGTCACAATCTCACAAAGGCAACGCGAAGAGACGCATATGGTGGGATAAACTTTGCAATGATCCTCAATAAGAAAACTTCCCTCAGTGGCTGAGGAGTAAAGTCGTCGTCGTGATCGATTTTCACAATTATACTTTGCTGGATTCCATAAAGTTTCGTTTTTTCGTGCAGCTTTTTATTATGATACTCCTGTTGGAAGGGGTATTCTCACGAGGGAGAAATTTAAGCCCCTGCCTATTGCCAATGAGGCCTTCCTCCCCCACCTGAAAATAGCGATTTAATCGCAATTCTCGTGGAGAGGAGGGTGAAGTGTTTATTTGCGTTAATTGAAATAAAAAAGCGTTAATACGTGGGAGACGTTATGTATTGTAAAAAACAGGTAAACACAAGATTCAAAAATGGTTCCCACTGGTAAAGTGGTTACTCCACACACGGCGGACGAACTTCCGTTACGCCCTTGCGAGACACGATGATCCCACTGGTGTGAAGGGGAAAGAAAGTTGTGAGGAAAACGATCAACGTATATGCTCGTAAAAAGTGTATTAAATCGTGAAATGGCGAGGTCTCGCAATTCCGCGAATTTAACGTTAAAAAGTAAGAAGTGGTATTAAGTAAAGTTAAAACACTTTATTCAAAACGTCGAAGAGCGATCGAGTCGCAATTCCCCGTAATGAATAAAAAGAATAAAAAAGGATAACGAGAGCTTGTAAAATAGCGAACGAGTGGCAATTCTACGTAATAAAAAGAATGAAAAGACAGGTGAAGCCGTAAAATGGCGAGCGAGTCGCAATTTCACGTAATGAATGAAAAGACAAATAAAATGCAAAAGAGCGAGAAGTCGCAGTTCTGCTTTAAGAGAAAAGTGAAAGGAAAGTAGATAAGGAAAGCTGATAAGGCACGAAGGCCCCGATCGGTTGATCGATCAGCCATTAAATACCGTCGCGCGACACACTTTATGTGCGAGTAGACCGTTGGTTTGGTTCTACTCGCGCCGCGCGACGGTCGGCCGATCGATCTCCGTCGACGTCGAAGTATGTGTTGTTTTTTCGTCAAAATGACCCGTTGCACTGTTTTTCTCAAATCCAGCCCTCATTGGCGACAGGACATAGTTCAACTTGGGGCGGTGACTGATTTTGGAAAAATTAACTTACACCCCCTGCCCGTAAATCGGCACAACCCAGAAACTAAATTGTACATAAAATACACTTCTGAAATGTTTAAAAATGGCTAATAATTTAATCGCAAGATCAGAGTGATTTCTAATCAGGGCATTCATCGAAGTTTTACATTTCGATGATGGCGGATTATGGTGATAATTTTTCAAAACGCGCGTACAAATCGCAAACATCGTAAGAAACAATGTAAAAGCAATAAAAACGTGACGTCAATGCAGCGTCGATATTCGACACACTTGTAATTTTCCGATTCGCGATAATGAAACGTGAAAATCTCGATAAAAAAATATATATGAATTGGAAAATTTGAAAAAATTATCGTATTATGTTCAAAAATCGTAATATTTTTTATTTCATTATATTTAGTAAAATGTAGAATTTCTAAAAAAAAATACGTTCGATTGAACGAGGCCAAAACGTATGAAGAAATTTGCAAATCGACAACAAAGCAGCACCTGCTCGTTAACGAATTTCCACATCAAAAGAAAACGTAACGCAAAATAAGAAAAATTCGTAAAAACGCCTTATGCAAAATGAGCACCAACAAGTCATACAAGCATATCTGCGTACAACTGTACTTCCACATTCTATTCTTCATACATGCTGAAGCCCTTAATCAAATAAGCGTAAAGGATTGTACCATACAATCCTATCAACGGGGCGATTTCAAAAATCAATGGGCCAATGATCACGGAACCGGACGTCAGTAGAAGTAATTTAATGATTTTAAATATCATAATAATTGGTAAATAACAATTACGAAAATTTCAGTGACACGTCTCCTCAAAGGCGAATTCACAGGAGTATTTGAAAGTTTACCAGATGCACGTCAAGGAGATATATGCTTCTGTTTGGCCAAAAAACTATACTCGTTTCGAGGAGATGAAACGCACATTTTTTACACACCCGCTATCGACTATTGCAAAACGCCATCTTGGTTGTCTTGGCTGGGAATGGTAACCTGCGCAGGAGTCATCAAATGTACCTTCCTTCAAAGGTCATTTTATATTCTCGAGTCGGATAAATTTTACTGGTCCAAGAAGACCAAAGATATATACTTAGTTGAAATAAGCGACGAGGAAGAGAAACAAGCGACCATGGTGGTAGGTTCCATGTTAATTACGAGATTCAATTATCCCACAGGTATTTTCAAGGCAATTATACCGCAAGTTGATTTTAAACCGTTGTATAGGAGGAATGATGGTGGTCCATAGGTGTATTGTTATTGATAACTACGAATATGGACCCTAATAATCCATACAAGTAGTCGGGGATCACTAACAATAAGATGGATATTAATAATATTAATATTATTACAGAGAAAAATTGAATAAAAATCGTCGATATCATTGCGAAAATCTTGTATGTAATAAAAGATGAAAAACAATCTGTAATTCTATTGCTTTGTCCATCAAAGTTAAACTTTTTAGAAAATTTCAAAAATTTGAGAAAATACGAAAAAAATCTCGAAACAAAAAATACACCTCAATAAATTTTCAACAGCTTTTATTACAACAATTTTTCAAAAAAGTTTATATTTCTTACAAAGGAGAACAGACCGATGAGCAATATCTCCGTATATTGTTTTATTTTCCAAAAAAAATTCTCGAAAATCAAATAGACACGAAAAAAGTTATGAAACAAAAAATATCCCTCGATTGATTTGAAACAACATTTTTGAATAATATTACAAAAAAGTTGACGATTGGTCCAAAAATAAACGCCAAAATAAGAAATCGTCAATAAACAATTTTTCACTATAAATTGTTCAAAAAATAAGAGAAGTAAACAAACCTATAATCTCCTATTTGAATAGAGGCTATTGACAGATAAGTATAGCTGACCTGCCTCATGGTCCAAATTTTGATGACACGGGGGTAGTAGGTGGGTACTGATGGGTACCATCGGGAAACGTGCATGACCAAAATTTCAGATCTCTCTCTCCACAGATTATTTTGCGATTTTCTTCGAAGCCAAAAAAGTCGACTTTCGTACGTTATTTTTCGCTTTGTTTTGCTTTTTGAGAAAATCGACTTTTTCGACTTCACAAAAATCGCAAAATAATCTTGAAATTATTTCAAACAAAAAACGTTACACGATCCATCCCCCAAAAATCATTAGATTTTGAGGAAAAAATTATTTAATTGATGAAGTTTAGCGCGCGCGTAATCGGTACTTCTCACTGCGCTGTAGTGCCTCGTTTACGGTTACGTGCGTTGCGGCATAACGCGGTGCCGCACGCAATGGTGAACGAGGCGCTACCGCGTAGTGGGAAATTCCACCCAATGCGCGCGAGCAGTTTTCGAGATTTTTGACCACGACCTCGCGGAGGCAAAATTTTGAAAAAAATATATGACATTTGGGGGTCAAAAATACATCGAAAAAGTGAAGTTCGAAAATTTCGCCGAGTGATATAGATATATAAAAAATAAAAATAAAGTCGAAAACGTCCGTTCGGAGGGGAAAAATTAGAGAGGGGGAGTGTTGATTTTTTCATAGAAGGTCCTTGTAAAGGTCTACCATGTACCAAAATTTCAATTAATTCCGTCCTCTGTAATTCAGGGAAAAAATTCCTATCTGATTTTCGAAAAAAAAATATTTCTCAAAAACGAGGGGCGAGGGGGAACTGAAATTTTGGTCATAAACGTTTCTCGATGGTACACACCTACCACCGAAATATCATCAAAATCTGTATCCTGAGGCACATTGCCAATGCTTGCCTACCCATAGCCTTAATGAAATCGTTAAAAATTTTCTTGATACGAAAAATTAATATTTGAAAACCCCAACGACACGTGGATAATTACAATTTGCTGATTTTTGAGACATGTCAAAAGGTGAATTTCTTTACACGAAAACAAAAGAGCACAGGTATCGCAACATAAAATACGTATACTTCCTTTCACCCCTCCACCGCTCCAAGGAGCTCGTTCAACGTACAATTGGATGAAATTAACGTAATGTAACAATAAAACACGTGTAAACGTCAACCATCTGCTCGTTAATGTTACCAAAGCAAGGTAACGAAGGAAAATCAACATCGATTAAGAAAAATTCGACGAAAAATCCTCGAATACGTCTTAGCCTGCATTATGGGGACCAATAAATCGTACGTATATGCTCGCGTAAAAATACACGTATTTTATACCTTATTCGCGATATGGCAAACAACAGCAACCAATCGAATAGGTCCAAATCAATGTACCCTAGAATCCTACAAATTCGGCGATTACAAATCCCAATGGGCCAATGATAACGGAATGGGATGTAAGTAAAAATATGTTCATCACTCCTCACGTCTTATACTCTTTCACCAAATCGACACCAAGTTCTTACTCCTTATGTAATTCTTTCAGTGGCAAATTTGCTAAAAGGAGAATGGAGCAGGGTAATCGAAAGTTTACCAGAGCAACGTGCTGGAGATATATGTCTCTGCGTGGCTACCAAGTTGTACTCATACAAGGGAGATCCAAGTGGTGTGGTTGTTGGATATAACACTTACTATTGCAGAGCACCATTTTGGTTATCCTTCCTAGGAAGGACATCATGTGTGGAAATCGTTAAATGCGTAATAAACATGCAAAGGTCATTTTTTGTATTGGAATCGGATAAATTTTACTGGTCTAGAAAAACCAAGGATTTATATGTACTTGAAGTGAGCGATAGTGAAGAAAGGGCGGCAACCTCAACAACGCAAACGTTATATCTCAGGTCTATAAAACTGACTAAGTTCATGTATCCGGTTGGTACTTTCACAGCGATTATTCCGAAGGTGGATTTGACGTTGTTGTTCCAGGGGCAGAATGAACATTAAAAATGATGCTCGTGCGTGTATTTATCTTCATAATTTATTGAATGATATATTTTGTGATTACGATATATAGAACCGCGATAAATATTCAAACAAAATAAATCGGTGTTGCCTGTTGCTACCAACCCATGGTTTGACTGATATTACAAACAAACACTAATTCCCAATTTTTTAAAATTTAATTTCATATTTGTTGCGAGAAATCAACAAATATAATTCCAATAGACGCTAAAAGTTGATAGATTTAATGCAAAAAAATAAAAAATCATCGAAATAATACTCGCAAACGTTAGCTCGAATGTCAATATTCGCCACCAGGTAATAGCGGCTCGTTCACGTTTACGTAACGGGCCAAACAAGTTGTAACTTGAAACCAAATAATAGTGAAAACGAAATAATAACGAATTAACATGTCAGATAAAACATTTAAATTCAATAAAATTAAAATGAAGCATAGCAAGCTCAAAATGAAAAATTTAAATTTAAAACTTAAAAAAACATCAAACTTCGCAATAGTCTATCAACGCTTATAGAAAATCTCATCAGGAAATCCGACCGACAACGAACGAATTCATTCATTGACAACCTTCTCTCATTCGTCGTTCATTTCGTTACGTTGTCAATCAAGCACAACCCAATATACAAAAACAAAGGAACAGCTGTTTCTCAACATTTCGATTTTTCTTCAAAAGTAAGTCATAATATTGCGGAATAAATGCAAATTCGCCATAAAATTACTAAAAAGATGACTATTAAATTCACACCTCGTATCACGAATAATTAATGTAATGTCCGTAATCGTATCATCGTGCGTAATACGAATAGAAGTTTGCGAAGATCAATCCGAAACCAAAACAGGTACGCTTTCTGCACACATTCGAACGTAAAATTACCCGATATACTAAAACAAGACATGCTTTACATCCTTTCTAGACGAAGGAGTGTCAGCTATGAGCTCTCAGAATAAATTCCGATCCATTCGAGGTCGACGTCAAGTCAAAGATGTAACCATCGAGACGTACACATCATCGGAAAACTCATCTAGTGACGTATCTTTACTTCGGCCCGAGACATCCAAGAAAGATAAACCCAAAAAGGCTCCTAAAGAAGTTCCTAAGAATGCTACTGCTGTCGAGAAAGATGAAAAAACCAAGAGTAACGTTGTCGATTTACGTTTAGAACCGATAACTTTCCTATCTGGTAATCCATTCGTTGAAGTAACCAAAGGAATATTGCATTTGTACAAAGAAGAGTAAGAATATATCATTGAATAAGTATTTTCAACAATTGTAAATATTCAGCAATCATCTTTTTGTTATTTCCACTTTCCAGTAAATTGTTCGACATCGATCACGAATCATTTCATAGTCAAATCGTATGCATATTAGCAGTCCCAGCTACCATGACATGTCACGACTTACTAATGTACACTGCAGCTTGTCACAACAACATTCAACACATTAGAATAATACGAGACGGTTCAGTTAATCAATACATGGCTTTGATGTATTTCCGTTCAAAGGTACTAGCTTCCTCTACACACCTTATATCTCCACACTAATTACATCTCATTTCACAGGAATCTACCACAGAATTCTACCGAACTTATAACGGCGCACCGTTCAACTCCTTAGAACCAGAATACGTCTGTCAATTGGTATTCGTCTCCAGAGTAGAAATACTAAACGAAACCGAAGGAGCATGGAATCCACCATCGGGCCACACAGAACTACCAACATGTCCAGTATGCCTAGAAAGAATGGACGAATCGGTTGACGGCATTTTGACCATTTTATGTAATCATTCCTTTCACAGTAACTGTTTACTGAAATGGGGCGATTCTAGGTAAAATGAACTTTCGATTACAACATATCACGCAACCTTATCACTTCGTATATTTCAGTTGCCCCGTTTGCCGTTACGTTCAAACGCCCGAAGTAGTAGCCGAGAATAAATGTTTCGAATGCCATTCGTCCGAAAGTCTTTGGATATGTTTAATTTGCGGTCACGTCGGATGTGGTAGATATGTTCAAGGGCACGCTCAAAAGTACGCCGTAAAATATTTACTATTTATATCGACACTGTTTATTCACGTCGGCTTTATTTTCTTCAGACATTACACCGATACATCTCATTGCTATTCCATGCAACTGGGCAACAACCGAGTCTGGGACTACGTCGGTGATAACTTCGTCCACCGTTTATTACAAAATAAAACCGATGGCAAACTAGTCGAAGGGCCTTCGCCGGAAAAACACAACAGCGTAATTATTACAAATATGTTTCCCTTTCAATGGAAGTTTTTTCGGCATGAATGACTCCATAGATAACATACTTTAGTTATCGATTGATAAGAGTTATCGTCGAGAAAAAAAGCACGTGTGTCGTTAGGTGTCTTGAAAAATCACGTTTCAATTAGGATGACTCGCGAACATAATTGTATCGGGCGGCGATACCCACCGATGCATTTAAGTAGCATTAATATTGTTGTCAAAATTATCGATAGAAATAGCTCCGTTAATGTGTGTATTCGTATTAATCGTTATCTAGGGCCAAGCTACCGACATGGACGAGAAACTCGATTCCGTTCAGTTAGAGTATACTTATATGGTGACTTCGCAACTCGAATCACAGCGGAATTATTTCGAAGAGATCATATCGCGGTTGCAGCAAGAAGCTCAAGTTGGAGTAAGTACCCAAATATTCTAACTAAGCGATATCGAGCAGTGATGTTGCAAACTCCATGCAAACTGAATTTGTGCAATTACCTGGGATTGATTGTGTACCGGAAGTTACTCTGAGACAACGATGAGTCCAGTTTCTGGTATAATTTCTACTCGGTCCATGGTTCATTTTATCTGAAAAATAATAGATTTGAGTTTCGGTTGAGGATGACGCAACCTCAGAAATGATAACGAATTCGAGTTTCTCGCGAAAAATTAACGTACTTTGATACCCCACACAATGGGTTTTCCTTCAACTCCCTTCAACTCATCTTCACGCCATTTTGTTACAGTCTACTGACTACAGAGAAACAGCCAAAAAGGCGATTAACGAAAAATGCGAACTCGAAAGCAAAGTACAACAACTCACAAAAGAGAAGCAACACTTGGATAAAAAGGTATGCACCTCAATCCCCCATCTCCCTCTCAAACTCCACTAATTCCCTTTAATTTAGATTCACACCCTTTCAACCAAGCTCTCTCAAACACAATCCGAACTCAACGATGAGAAGCAACTCTGCATGGCTTTACAAATGAACCAAGTTACCTGGCAAAACAAATTCAACGCTTTGGAGAAGGAATTCAAAGAATATAAAAATACCAAAGAAGAGGTAAACGCTCCCCCCTTCTTAGTTGTTTCCTCCACTCACTTTTTTTTTGCAGCAAATAAACGAACTCAAGGATCAACTCCGGGACGTGATGTTCTACTTCGAAGCTCAAAAGAAAATAAACGAAAGCTCGGAACGCGATGAAATAGCCGAGGGCACCATCGTCATTACCGAATCCTCCTCCTCATCGAATAGCAAACCTAAGCGACGCAGTAAGAAAAGATGAACAGATTTGCATCTGATGAGATATTGGACACATACTGTGATACTTTCTCACTTCAGAGTACCAAACTTCTAGTTATTTGGCTTCGATTACCTCGACTTTAAATATTAGAATTTAATTGATCGCGAGACTATGTCGTATATCGCGCTTTATTTTGTACACGCGCATGCGCGACTACATGCTCGCGCACATTTCACTCACGTTTTAAAAAAATACATTTATCGTTCATGAAAATATACTTTTTGCATATTTCTCGGAGTGATTTACAATTCGATATTACACAATATAAAATTACAGAAAAAAACGTAACATTAGGAACAAACTACGCTACATCATCAAAACATTACAGAGTAAAAATATCTTCAAACAAATGAAAAAAATGGTAAAAGCGATCCTTTCGCGACTTGCATGACTCAAGCTTGAGATTTATCTCGGCTGAAACGTACCGAAACCTAATCCAAGACCACGATGAGAATGCGTCGCTAATCTGGCAACTTCGTATTGGCTTTCCATCGAATGGAACATTTCTTCTTGTTTTTTTATGAGATCTGAACCACCAGTTTTGGAGGTATTACCGCTTTCTTCTACACAGGCGATTGACGTCATTCAAGAGATAACACGTTTATAAATTTAAAATAGGTACTTACCTTTTTCAACGTTTTTAATACCCATTAAACGTTTAAATTTCGCAGTCATCTTGCCATCTTGATCGCCTCCAAATGTGGCCCCTTGCCAAATCGTACCGCTGCCTTTGGTATCGGTCGGTTTAACCGGTACAGCTTCTTCGGCAGGTTTGGGCTAAAGGCCAACACAAAAGTGAGTAGTGACCGCTAAGATTTTAAGGTGAAAGTGTAACTTACCGGTTGTTTATCTTTATTACCCCAAAGTAACCTTCGTTTTTGGATTTGTTCAGCGTATTTGGTGGGATTAACGGCGATCGGGTTGTAGTACGAGGGTAATTCGATACCGGTGGCGGTTTTCACTTTTTCTACTTGCTGCTCCATGGTTTTCTGCAGCAGCAGTTGAGGCGTGAGTTGGCTATTCGAAGCTTGAGACAGGACACTGGTCTGGGCAGCGTCCAAACCAGCGGCGGGTAGTTTGATTTCGATGCCTAGTTTTTCGAGTACTGCAATACGCGGAATTTTAGTCTTGTTTTGTAGAAAAATAATTTCAAAAATTTTACCTTTCAGTTTCGAGTTAGATTTCCAATCGTAAGATCTCGATTTTTCTTTGGATTGAGACCGGCTGCGACTTCTTCGCGATCTGAAAAAAAAACCAGACGAGATGACAATTCGATTTTTTTTCTAAATTGTAAAATCAGTTTACAAAATATGCGCACTTATAAGGCGATGATCTACGTTTAGATGATCTTCGAGGACTATTACGATGACGATGTCTATCGTGGCTTCTAGATCTCGATCTCGACCTCGATTTTACTTTTCGTTTCGAACTGCTGTGTAAAACGAAACTTATAATTTCAATTTCAAGAGACTTCTAGATCGTTTAAAGCTTCTTTATTTACCCATGTCTCGAATAGGACCTAGATCTAGATCTAGATCTGGACTTGTATGAAGATCTTTTACTCTCGTAACGTCTACTGCTATGATGCCTATCGGCGTCTTTATCTCTGGAACTGCGCAATAGTCTTTATAACGACACAACCACGAGGACATTCCGGGATACCGGAAATCATACCTATATGTATCTTTACTCCGATCTCGGACGTATTTTCGATCCCGATCATCATCTCGTTTATGATCCCTGTCATCCCGCTTATGATCTCTATCCTTCCTTAGACGATCATCGTCAAAGCGTCGGTTTCTAGGCTCTTTCAATCTCGAAGAACTCCGATCATCTTTTTTCTTTGCACTCGGCGAGGATTCCCTGGACGAAAACGAGGTAGCCGGCGAAGGCGATAGACTTTTAGAGTATTGTCGTTTAGGTGGCTCGACATGATCGTTGTTATTTCGATTATCACCATCCGAGTGACTGCTACGTGAATCCTGTTCAACAAACGATAATATCAAGTTAATCTCCGCAGCGAAGCGGACACCGATGGCGGACAGGTTTGTATAGTCTAAAAGAAATAACGAATTACGTTAAAAATAATATAGGTAAATTTTACAATCATTCAAATTTTTACCGCTTAATTCGAAGCGATTAGTAAAGAATAACTTAATTCAATACTATACCGGAGTTTAAAATGGCGCGTATAACACCGTGCTCAACGAGCCGTCCTCAACATAGTTTAACTAGCTCGTCGACACAAACTGGGATGAAGTTACTCACCCCTCAAACGAAGTAGCGTCGTTATAGTATTCGGCACAATTCACAAAATTGTTTCGGAATTTCAATTATCTTCACAGGATGCATCGGCTGATTGTTGAACGAACATATTTTATATTTTAACAAGACGCGTGTTATTATTGTTTTTCTTCATTAAAAGTTTTACTTATACTAGATAAGTACAGATTATGCTTACATCATTCGTTCGCGCTCTCGTCAAAAGAAATATGAAAACCCCTGCCTTAATGATACAACCTTCATACTTATGTACATGTACAATTTAGAGCACATTAAAAAACACTTACTTCGGTAACACCTACGTCACTACTGCACTTCCTCTCACATTATTTACATCTCACTTTATGCGTTATAAACGCTCGACTTTTTTATATAACACTAAACTACACATGTAAATTTGCTGAATATTTGGCTATATGCTTAGAAACTACCACATAAAACTAATACTTAAAAACGAACATAAAAATAACATTTATCACAAGCGTATACCTCACTCATATCCATCGTGATGAGTTCACAATTCGCATCCGCCTCTTGACCGCAATTGGATTTTCTTCTAGCCTGTCATCAAATTAGGTTTGGAATCAATACAAGTAGTACGAGATCAAACAAGAAATTGAACTTATGTCGTCTCAGAACGGACTTAAAAGGCGTAAAAAGCTAAAGAGAAATTTGATACGCCATGTATCGCGTATCGGAAAATACAAATCAGCACTTACTTCTTCACAAGGCGATGAATCACTTTCACCATCGCTTATGTAAGAATTTAACGACTCCATCATGAATTTTCTTCAATTTCCCATGCACTTGACGCTATTATATTGAATTAATTAATGGACGAACATCAAAAGAAATTAGAAATTCACTTGGAACTTGGAAATTCAGAAAATTTTTACGTCACAAATTCACAATGTCTACAGCAGTGCTACCACAAAGAAAACTAAAAACACTACCGCGACAAAAAGTTCGTTAAACTTGAATCACCAATTTACTGCATATTTCTTAAAATAACTCGCTTATTATTGTAATTATTCATTTTCTATTGATTTTTCGTTGTTTAAATTAAGAAAAATGAATGAAGCTTTGTCAATTATTCAATTTCAATTCTCAATTTAAACTTTGAACACGTGTATTCTTTTCAATTCTCACAACACTGCGTATATCCCAATAGAACGAACGATTCAAGTCCTTTTAAACAAAATCGTTCATCTCGTTCTGTATAATCAAATGAAATAAATAACAAGAATGATTTAGTAAAAAACGATAATGACCTTGGAAAATATACCAAAATCATTTAAAATCGCAATTATGGAAATCACAAAGGAAAATAAATGAAAATCGAAAAATTCTTCGTACAAATCAAATTTTTAATCACTAATAATAATAATCATGTCAAAAATTACCTAAATAAGCTGTAAGTTTAATATACGTATAACTTCTACATTCAATTACAACAAACACCTTCTCAAGATACTTTTAATTTATATGGTGCACCGCTTCAAGTACATCTCAGCTTTGAAATCATGTCTGGTTGGGAAGGTACGTATTTCATTAATATTACAATTACTCATCTCTATTCTCTACTACAAAGATTTCGTTTACAGATCTTCGAAAACAGGCTAGAAAGCTAGAAAACGAAATTGACCTGAAATTGGTATCGTTCAGCAAACTCGGAACCAACTTCACACCAACGTACCGAAATGAAAAGTAAGAGTACCCCTCGCAGGAAGTACATAATCTGATGACTAACATCCATGATTTTCAGCTCCGATACAGAGCCACTGCTATCCAGCGAAGATATGCTTAGTAATATGGCTCAAGAAATAGAGCAGTTATTGTCCAAAGTACGTTCATCGTAACTTCTCTCTCACGCCACATCAAAGCACCGTACTTATCTCGTATTCTTTTTCAGTTAACTATTATAAACGATAAATTGACCGAGTACAGCGACAATAACGAACATGTTGGTAGCTCCGCGATGCGACACGTTTTACAAAGGCATCACGACATATTGCAAGATTACTCTCAAGAATTTCGTAAAACATCGGCAAATTTGAAAGCCCGAAAAGAACGCGAAGATTTGTTACACAGCGTGCGAAAAGATATCGAGTATGTTCGACGTAGTCTCGACTTTTATAACTCTTTCGAAACACTAATCCCGAACGTTTTTTTAGTTCGTATAAAAACACGTCAGGTTTGAACCGAAGAATGGATTTATATATGAGGGAAAACGAACACATACGCAGGTATAAATGCATCTCTTCCTTATATCACTTCTACGTTACTAATTCACACGTTTTCTTCACAGTTCCGAAAGAATAGTGTCTGATCAAATAAATATAGCAATGGAAACCAGAGATCATCTCATTTCCCAAAGACATCACTTCAAAAGGATACAAACACGTATTCACGATTTATCCAGTAGATTCCCCATGATAAATAACTTAATGCAAAAAATTCACTTCAGGAAAAAAAGAGATTCCGTAATCATAGGTTTGGTGGCGGCTCTTTGCGTATTTTTGATTTTACTATATATTTTCCACTAAGCTAACAATTTCGGAAACTATACACTGATCGGATAAACCTTTTATTACAAGAAGAGACACAAGTGGTGCTGTTTATTTTCATCTGTTAGAAATTGCGTTACGTTACCGACATTCACTATCGTTAGACGTAATTTCTTCACTTCGCTGGTGACTGTGATTTCATTACGTTAAAATTGGTTGAATGGCGAAAAAAATAGGATAACAACGTATTTATTACGATTAAAATGAATTTTTTCAATCTTAAAAAATAATAGGTATATCAGTATTGAGAAGGAAAAAAAACATGATTAAAAAAATATTCACAATATAAAAATACTTGCATAAATGTAACTCATTCGTCTTCCTTAACAGCTCGAATTTCGAATTTTTACACCCTTTTTTCATGTCTAAGACCGTATTCACAATGTAGGGTAATCATAATATATTCAAATGTGATAAATATATCTGTACTTTAACGCCATTAATGTTATGATAATATTTAGTTGTGATTTTCATATCACCATTATGTATGTAGAAAAATAAATAAAAAATCGGGCGTATTATTATTTATAAGAACGCTCTTTGATTTATGGCGAAAAACTCTGTAACCGATACTGAATTGGTAAAATTATCACGACTTTTTATACTCGACTTTCTCAATCTTAACTTCCTCGCCGTACAATTGGTAAGCATACGAGACAACAGTGGTATTTTGAATATCCATCATAACAAAGGAAGGTATCACTGATCTGTAATCGTCAACATCATGTAAATAGCAGATACTCAAAAGAAACACTCCAACACCCAACACTTACAAATCTAACGGATTAAAAGCACCAGTCGCTGAGCCAGGATTGAGATAAAATTTATTATCCAATTCGTACGCGTCAAACCGATGGGTATGCCCGGAGATCAAAATATCAACATCAAGTTGTCTTTGAATCAACGCTAAAGCCTCCGGATCACCCCAAGGTACAACTTGATGACCATGACACAAACCAATCCTTAATTCACCAACGGTAACGACTTTTTGCTCGGGATAGTTGATATTCTATAGATAACATGGGATCAGTGATACGATACGGGAAGACGTTACCTTCGAGGGAATACGTACTTCGTCGAAATCTCCTCTAACAACGTGAACATCGTTTGAGATAGTTTTCAAAAAATCGTACGAATCTTTCGTGCATAAATTACCCGTACATAGGATATGTTGTACTTTACTAGGACTGAGGAGTTTTTTAAACTGAGAGGGTAATCCGCTCGAACGATGTGGAATATGGAGATCACCGATAACCAGAACTAACTGCAAAGATATCACGAATCAGTACGCGTTGCATTGACATCACCGGTTCAACATATCGAATATGTATACAAGCCAAACTGCAGCGTAACCATCAATCTATTACTCACCATTTTAATTTTTTATTTAGGCAACTATATTTTCATAATAATTAATAAGATATTGAATAAATAAAAAATAAATTACAGAAAAATCAACTCCACTATTTTTTTCTTATTTTGGATTGCGTTGATTACAGAACGAGAAGATACTAAATGCAGTAAGAACGTGACGTCACTGTTTATACAACTACAGCGCGCTCTGATGTTATCGTAATTATTACTAAACTTGATAAAACAAATTTTTTTTTTTTCAAAAGTGAAAAGTATTTAAATGAAATGCGAATTTGACTCGTTTAATATTTGATTCCTTTCTAATTTGAATCGGAAGCATTGAACTTTATATTTAAATTGAAGAAACAAAAATTGATGAATCGTAAAATCAACATTGATAAAATCATTTTCATTTTGCGATTTTTTAAAACAAAATTACAGAGGTTTAATTTCATCCATTTTAAAACAGCATTGAAGAAGAATAAATCAGCAGTTGATTTCGTTAATTCTCACAGTGATTCCAGCATCGATTCGAGTTTGTCATTAGTCACAACAAAAAAAAATACACATCTAGCTCGTCTAACGAAGATGAAAATGAAACACCACAACACCTTCCACCGTAAAATGACAACCAAATGTACAATTAGGAAGGTGAATTGAACTTCAAAGATTATTCCGACGTTCGTGAGGTTTACCTCTTAACTTTGAGACTCTTTTCTTACGAATACCTTTTACCAAACACGAATTTCTCTATGAACTTCAAACGTTTCAGCACAAAGTTCAATCTCATGCGAGGATTTATCCGATAATGATTCAATTTCCGAAATTAACCAATTACTGAAGAAATACGATAAATTTGCTAACTTCGCGTCGATTTTGATCATAAGTATACAACTTATCAAGATCGACGAGCATATTATAACGGCAATTGTACTCACCACATCCACAGAAAAATTGAGGAAGTTTCCAAGATCGTATTAAGGCCAGTTAAGATATAACTCGCATGAATATTTATGGCAATCATGACCAAGGCATACACCTGAAATAAAATTATAGCATATATTATAGCATTCAACTTTAATATTACACCAACATTGTATTTGTTAGGTACTGTAATAGGTATTAAAATAAAATTTTAATACTGTTTGAAAAATATTACGTCGGAGACGGTTTCACAACTATTTATAAATGAAACTACAAATAACGATGCTTATGCAAGTTCATGTAATTTGCTCACAACTCGAGAAATCTTTCGATGAATTATCGCAATCAAAATATCAAAATAACATAAAACGAGACATCATGAGACAACACTATTTCTATGATTTCAAATTACACAAAAATAACATCGCTGATTAATTACTGCAGCTACGTACCAAATATAAACTGACAAAGTGACAACGACATATATCACAATGTTTGTATACAAGACTGGACTTGTAGTAATTTTTTCTACATAAGTGTTCTATGCATTCACAAGTTTAAAACGGGATTCAATTATTGGTGGTAAATATTTACATTTTTTTTTTTGCACTTGAACAACCACAGACAACTTTCAAGTTTTATTTTTATAGATTGCTTCATTTCGGAGATATCGTGCAAGACCTTCCAAAGATCGTTTGCAAAACAAAACGGTGCTTGAAAAAATTTCACGTATTTTAGGTAAATACAATTATACATATAATATTTTGGGACAAAAATAATTAGAATCGAAATCAACACTAAAAAAACTCATTTTTTTAACCAAAAAAAAAAAAAAAGAAAAAATACAATGGATTTTAAAAATTGTTCAAATCACATTCGACCGCAGATTTCCAATAAGCGCTCAACCTTTCAATACAAAAATTACCATGCACATGACTTTCACACATCACTAAGCAAATTCGCACCTCATGCAAGAAACACCTTACACAATTTGAAACATGAAAATATCAATTAAAAACCAATTTCACAACCGTGATTAATTTGAACCACATGAGGCCGTTTGATTACAGATAGTTTTACACGATTCGTCGACATACTTATCACGTTGTTTATACGCTTAATCATAATTAACTCGAACCGGTGGTACGATGGTATATCCAATTTTTCTCTACAAAATCACCTACGCGGTTGTTTTTCTAACAATTATTATCGTTTATTTGGTACACAACACGTTATCACAGAATGATTTTTCCGGTAAATACGCGTTTCATTGTGTTCGTCGTAAATGACATGTGAATAAGCGGATTCGATTTCTTTTTATTGCAGCATCGCCGAATAAATATTCGAAGAGATATTTAATCGACACGAGTCACTGCAAGATTCCAAAAACTGACGTCATCAATGAAAGACTACGACCGTTGATGACCTTTAATTTCAAAGATTTGAAAAAGAAACCGTATTGTCATTACGATGGTGACAAGTACAAGCCACCGTTGATAGGTAATAATAACGATAATTTTGAACACGTAGTGACACGTGTCAGTGGCGTTGCACGTGTAATATATGTCGGGTATAAATTCTACTTCAACACTATGAACTCTCAAAATATACTCATTTCGTAGCTTCTGATCAAAATACTCTTTACGTCATCGCTGAATCCATCAAATCATATCGAAAAAATCCCAATGAAAAAATACAATGTTCCTATTCTCCATTTTGGAAAAATGCGCCCGATGACAAGAACCACGTCAAGTAAGAAAATCATTCCTTGAACTCCAAATAGCACAACTCACTCGCATTTTCACAGATATGGGAACAAAGTGTACTTCAACAACTCCATTACAATGCCTCCTGATGTGGAATTCGTCTGGGTAGAATGCCTATCCCAGGGTACCAGAGTATACCACGAGTACCACGCCTTCGTGCCCAAAAAACCCACCACGAAGAAACCCCCGCCCGCAACCAAACGCCAAGTAAACGTTCTAGTCTACGGGATCGACTCCGTATCGCGGATAAACTTCCATCGACAAATGACCAGCACGTCGAAGCTCATCAAGAACCTAAATTTCATCGAGTACTTGGGCTATAACAAAGTAGCTGATAACACCTTCCCAAACATGATACCATTTCTAACTGGTCACACGCCTCATGAGCTGCGGTCCATATGTTGGCACAACGACAGCGTCCATTTTGACGACTGTCCTTTTATCTGGAAGAAATACAAACAACACACAACCGCTTTGATCGAAGAACAAAGCTGGTTGTCTTTGTTCAGGTACGTGAGTAAAGTGGGTTTCATACGTACCCCGACAGATCACTATTACTATACCTTTGACAGAGAAGCTGTCACGTGGACTAGTCGTAGTATTTTTGGCCTAAGCCGCGCCTGCTTCGGAGCCAGGCTATCTCAAGAGGTGTTCCTTCAATATAACACAAAACTAATCCAATCATTAAAAGATACCCCTCTATTTATATTCTCCTGGTCCAGCACCTTATCCCATGACTACTTGAATTTAATCCGTTTACTCGATCCTATGTACCTAACGTTCCTCAACTTCTTGAAAAATTCCGGCATGCTCGAATCATCCGTCATATTCTTCATGAGCGATCACGGATTACGTTTTGGTAAAATACTCGAAACCAAGGAGGGCTACATGGAAGAAAGACTACCCCTATTCACAGCCTCATTCCCTACCTGGTTCCCTAAAGAATATCCTCTGGCATACCGTAACTTCCTCGCCAATGCCAAAAGATTAGCTACTCCTTTCGACGCTCACGAGACCCTAAATGACCTATACGACTTGGACAACATACGGGACGACGTTATAAATCGAAGGAGCACAGAATTAAGCAAACGATCTCCATTACCTCGAGGAATAAGTTTATTTTTACCAATCCCACGAACCAGGACATGTTACCAGGCCGGGATACCTTTCGGGTATTGCGCCTGTATCACTTCTGAAGGCAAATCTGCGGTAGATGCAAACGAGTCCAAAAGAATATCGAACTTTTTACTATCAAAGATCAACGAGATTCTCCGGTCGCATCCCAAATGCGCACAATTACGTTTAATAACAGCCAAACGAATGGAATACGTGAAAGTTGACAAGCAGCACTTCATGATGACGTCCATACAGACTACACCGGGTAATGGTATTTTTCAAGCTTTAATCAAAACTACTGACAGCAACAAAGATAGAATGAGTATCAACGGAGATATCACCAGATTGAATTCCTACGGTAGCCAGAGCGCTTGTATGAATAATAACAAGTTAAAATTGTATTGTTATTGCAAATAAAAACAAGTCTTTCCTCAGGTTCATTGATCCTCTAGGTTCTCCGTATAGTAAAAGTCGAGCAACTAAAAGATATCCATGGAATATGCAATAATCAAAGTTCCGCAGAAATTGGGAAGAAAAGTTGACAATTACTTGACCTTAAAGAACCCAATACAATTGTTACCATCTCTACAAATCCTCCCTGAGGTGAGGGGGCTTTTAAGAGACATTTAACTCTAAGCCCACAAGACCATAAATTTCACACATTTCACATTCGTTAATTATTTCCAATGCAATTATTCGTCACTAACAAATTACAACTTTTATTCGCTGCTTGACAAATCTTCGGCAAATATGAGACCGATAAATTGCGAAATAACCGACGTTTATTTCCCAGCGACGTAAAAGTAATCCAATGATACAATTTAGTTTTTATTGGTACTGCGAAATTACCACGCGAATTCGATTGAAATAACTTCTCCGTAATGTTTACGAATGAAGCCAAACATAGTTATTTTTTTACTGTGTTATTGTTCGGGTTCCAAAGCTGAGTTAAGTTATCGCGATTCTGTATTCGATACTCTACATGACTCATTTATTACATGATTTATTTTCCAGCCCTTTTGGGAATACTCTAGCACGATATGGTACATTCCAGTGACCTTTATTCATCTCCGATGGTCACCGAGACTCCAGAACTTGAGAAAACGGAAAGCATCGTGTAATTCGATAATGCTTGGAAATTTTAACGAGGTAATGTGAATATCAACAAAAAAAAACAAACTCCAATTTTCAAAGCAACTCGAAAGTACAATAGCTAATTATAACGATGGCGTCATTATTTTTTCCTGTCGCGAATAATCGATTACACCCGAAATGATTTCAACTTCGAAGTAATTTTAAAACATCGGTGAAGAATTAACGTCGCTTAATTGAAATCCTCGTAATGTTCGTGTTCAAATCTCCAATTTCTTTACTCCAAGTGGTAATTTTGGATTTATATTTCCCTCTGTTCTATGCTTCAATCAAAACAGCTGAAAATATTGGTCAGAAACATCATACAGGTAAATGTGCTTCATTACAATTAAAGCTACGATGCGTTTGATAATTCCTTTGGATTTGTTCCAATCTTTGGCAGCTGATTACACCAAATATTTAATCGACACGAATCACTGCAAGATTCCAAAAAGTGACGTAATCAACGAAAAAATACTTCCATTGATGGTCATCGACTTCCCAGACATTGATAAGAAGCCATATTGTCATTATCGGGATGGTATATATAGACCACCGTTGATAAGTAAGTAGAAAAAAATCAAAGAAAACTGTCATATTTACCTCATAACTGCAATAAAAAGATATATATCACGTATCCCCCCAAAAAAACTAAGATAGTCAACCCTACTTACATATATGCAACATGATATGCCTCACTACTAAATCAAGGCTCACAGACTGGCACCAGAACACCTTGTATATTGAAAACTTGACACATCCACGTGAAGCACAGAACCATCGAGAACAAAATTGAGCCTTGGGCAAATGTTCTGAGCCCCCCTCCCCCTCAATTTGTGAGTAGACTTATTAAATAAACGAAATAGGAAGAAATTGCGCATATTGTTAAATGGCAAATAATTTACCTGTCTTTTTGGAACGACGTGCTTGTGGCAGTACCCTCTTGCCCCCTCTCTCGGTGGCTTTGGTGATACACACCACCTAATGAAACTCGTAATTTTCCAGTTTCCAACAACGACACCCTCTTCATCGTGGAAAAGCACAAAAAACTGTACTCAGGGCCAAAGGAAACCTTGAAATGTTCCTATTCGCCATTTTGGAAAAACGAGCCAGACGACAGGAAACACGTCAAGTAAACAAATCCTCAAACTTCTGCTTTTCACTCTCTAACTATTTCACCTTTCCAGATACGGAGACAAAGTCTACTTCGAGAACTCCATCACAATACCTCCAGATGTGGAATTCGTTTGGGCAGAATGTACAGTGAAGGGTGCCAGAGTATACCACGAATATCATGCTTTTGTACCTCGCAAAACAAAAAGCCCCGCGTCGCCTTCTAAACATCAAGTAAACGTCTTGGTTTACGGAATCGATTCATTATCACGGGTCAACTTCCATCGTCATATGAACGACACGTTAAAATTAACCAGGGAGTTGAACTTCATCGAGTACTTCGGATACAACAAAATAGCTGACAACACCTACCCCAACGTAATGCCAATACTGACTGGTTACTCTGTCAATGAATTGCGAACCTTGTGTGTATACAATGACAACACGTACTACGACGACTGTCCTTTTGTTTGGAAAAAATACAAAGATAATAATTACACCACTGCTTTTATAGAAGAACAAAGTTGGTCATCTTTATTCACTCTTTTGGGAAACCCTGGTTTCATCAAGTCGCCAACTGATCACTACTACTATACTTTTGACAGAGAAGCTCATACTTGGAGCGGGCATAATATGTTTCGTAAGTTGTTTAAAGCTTGTCTTGGAACCACACCATCGCAACAGAAAACCATCGACTATGACCTCAAAGCGATCGATTCTTTGAAAGACACCTTGTTATTTTCATTCTCTTGGACAACTAGTCTAACCCATGATTTCTTAACAATGGCTCGACTAAGTGATCCCATGTATAAAGATCTTCTCACCGCCTTGAATACCTCAGGACTCCTAGAATCATCTGTCGTATTCTTAATGAGCGATCACGGAATACGTTTTGGTAAAATATTGAACACAAATGAAGGATACTTAGAAGAACGTCTGCCACTGTTCATGACCTCACTACCGAGCTGGTTCCCTCAAGAGTACCCTCTAGCATATACTAATTTCTTCGCTAACGCTAGAAGACTCATTACACATTTCGATACTCACGAGACCCTCAATGACTTGAGTGACCTGAGGAACATACGAGATGACGTTATACGCAGCAGAACCCAAATATTGAACAAAGTTACCAGACTACCTCGAGGTATTAGCTTATTTTTACCGATACCAGAAAAAAGGACTTGCGATTCTGCCGAAATTCCTTCCATATATTGTACCTGTATCTCAACGCAGCAAGACATCGTTACTACTACGGAATCCTATCGCATGGCTCATTTCCTCGTATCCAATATCAACGACAAATTGCACATGCATCGGAAATGCGCGCAGCTCAGCTTAAAGACTATAAAACGTTTGCAAAAGGTCGAAATAGATGGGAAACCATTCTTCAAGGTGACTATTTCGACCAAACCAGGAGGTGGCATTTTCTTGGCTTTAATTGAGCATGATAAAGACACCAATAAACTTAGGGTCAATGGAGATATCACCAGGTTGAATGCATATGGTGAACGAAGCATGTGCGTCAATGATCCCAAACTAAAATTATACTGTGATTGTACCTGAATAAAAATTACATTTGGTAGCTTCTAGTTTAAATTAGCAAATTACCCACGACGAAGCTTAATTTTTCCAACACAACATCGTAAATGATGAAGCAACAGAACAGATGTTTAACACTTGCCTCGTGACACACTTCGTGAGCAATACAACTCACAATAAAAAATTACCACTTTACATGTATTAATTTTCTCAGCCAATTACATTCGCATAATCGAGCATAAAATTAACACTTCGAAACACTTGAAATAATTCTCAAACGTAAAGCTTTTCATCTCATCAAATAAATATCTCTTCGCGTAAATACTCTCAACCGATCGTAAAAAAGTCTAAATTATTGGTATAGCGAATTTAATTAAACTCCGCTGTTGCAACGGTCACGGATAATTTACTCGTCTCTCGCCGCCGACTCTAATCAACCAACTCGTTTTCAGCGTAAAAACCACAATCATCTTTTGCGAAACTCGAAAATAACGCCGAAATTTACAATCTCGCGTTCGTAGAAAATTTCAACAGTTAATAACACACATGCACAGTTCGCCCAGAAACAAAGGTAAATACTCATAAAGAATATAGAATATTATCACACACCAATGGGAAACTATACGGACGATAATAGGGACGCGTATGAAGTATTTTTAGAAATACAGTCTACGTTATTTTTGCATTAGTGCTTTCTTAAGACTCATAAGAAGCATTTCATTTGTTTCGTGTTTTACGTTCAACACCGATTTTTTTTTGTGCCTCGTAAACACGTGATTTTTTTCTCCATTGTATCGAATTAACGCGCATTCTCGCGTATTTTTATCGCCGGTTTCTTTCACCAAGGTAAATACGTAATTTTAAAGTTCCTTAGAAATAGCGTAAAAAATACATATGTAATTTGCATTCGCAATATGCAAATTTCATCTTAATAATATTAACCTAGCTCGAGTTTTATACAAATCTTATTCGTTATTTAATTATATTCGAGTACGTTGCTTTTTATAACTCCAACTGACGCGGTACAAATGCAAATTTGCGTTTAATAAATATAAAATCGTTTCGATCGCGAATGCTCCAAGGTGAATTCTTAATTTGTTCTAATACCTTGAAATAATAACCACTTTTGAAAGAATCGTCTTGTAAAATTCAAACGTGAATAATTATCGCAAAAGATGAACAGTTAAAATATACGAAGCATAACAGATGCAAAACATTACACGGAAATAACTAATTGAATAAAAAGTTTTGAAACCAGATCGCTTTAGCAATGAAAGCGGAAACATGAAACAACCACCCAAGCGGGTTTGGTTTACTTTAAAACCAGACGATTTCAATTACTAAGCGAGAAACATTGCAACAAAAACCCGTCTGACGGGTTTTTCGCATTGAAAAACCAGCCTGACTGGTTATTCGTGCAACGTTTTCGTTTCACTATTCAAGGTCGTCTGGTTCGTTAACAAACAAAAACCAGTGAAATGGGTTTTCGCAATGATGTTTCACGACGAATGATGAAATCGGCTGAGTTTAGAAAGTGAAACCTTATCCAACTGGGTTTATGTTTTGTAAATTGGAATTGTCTGAATAGACGCGAGACTTTTCTAAGAATGTTTCAGATGAAGTATCAATTATCCGATTTTTGAAATTTCTCTTTGATCAATTATAGACATCATCGTGCTTTAGACAAACTACCTCCGTTCCTTCATTTAAATCTTCCCACGAGCAAACTCGAGCACACACTTGACTGCACGTTAGTTTATCGCAAAGATGAGCTTCGTTTTGGAAACACATAGGCGTCGCTTTTTCCTTGTTGAAGAGCTTACGAAAATTCATTGATTTCGATCAACTGTATCTCACCAAGGTACGTAGCTTCGGCTGAAGTAAAAATAAAGCGTAGATTTAAAAGATATGTAAATGAAGCCATTCGAAAAAGTAAACACGTTCGAGTTGATTTTAAAATTTCCGCGTAGTTAGGGCGCGCATTTACGCGAAATTCCAAGCCTTTGCAGCAACGTTGTAAGATTAATTAAAAAAATAATTAAAATCAAGCCGGCCTCCGAAATAAACTAATAGTATTATCGCGCCTTATTCTTTAACCTTTTCGAAGACCGGTGAATGGCGGCGAAGATTCGTATACAAAGTACCTCCAGCATTAGTGTATGTTCACCAGGCAGTCTCGTTTAAAAAACAGAAAAGCGAAAGACTGTTACGAAAATTAAATTGTCCCAAAACCAGCGTGTCAGAAAATGAACTCGGCGCTAATGAAATATTATTATAGATAGTAATAATGGGCTCGAAATACGGCCCTAAAGGGGCGATTAAATTTAAACGGCACGTATTTACTTTCGAATCCTAGCTGAAGTGAAATTTTTTTACCGCCTATACCGCTTTTCAACAGTCGGTATAAAATTTCAAGTATGCCATTACCTCTCCTCCCATAACCTTCTCTACGAAAATGTTCGGAAGTTTTTTTTCCTCCGTTTGAAAAAAAAGCACCCGAAAGTCGTTTTATTTTTTATTTTTTTTTAGCGCGAATAGACGAAATATTAAATGTTTATTAAGCGGCAGGCAGACGGCGAAGGGAGGAGGTGACGTAATGGAGTAATTTTCGCCACCGTTGCGTGATTATCTGGCGAAAGAGAAATGTTATTTCTTAATTAAAATCTAATCTCGTTTTTAATTCAGCTCGGTTATTGAATGATCGCAGAACTGAGCGGGTGAAGGAGCGGTGGATGTTTGCCTTGTTCGAGGCGCCGTTTAAATTAAAGATTAACCGAAGAGATTCGCTTGTAGTTCCAGATGCTCGTAATGATATTTAAGGACATAATCGGCGTTGCAAGGGATTTTTTTTTGATAATGCCAGCTATTCCCAGAGCCGGAGAATTTTTAAACAAAACGATGCGTGTGGGATTTCGTTAAGAAGTTATGAAAACATGTAGTGTAGCGGTGTAGTACATTGTTGTTAAAATTTTCAGAATAAATTCAAGTTTTTAATTTCCTCGCAGAGTTTGTTTCGTGAAAGTAGCATCGTGGTAGAGTACTTTGGTCAAAAAAATGGCAAAACTCAAAACGAATTTTCTAAATGGATAAATTTGAAGACATGTAGTTCAACATCAATGAGTCAATCTTCCCCTCTCCCTTCTTTGCGGATAAAAGGACCTCGGCTTGAAAAAAGCTTTTTTATTAGCAAATGGTCACAAGCAGCGAGATGCAGTCAAATCAACGCAAATGTTGTTAAAATTCGTTCCGAAACGAAAAAGAACACACAAAGAGCGTCTGACGATTACCATGTCTCAACCACAACTGTCGCGTTTCGCGTTTACTCAACGAACACGCAACAGTGTTACCACAACACGTCAACTAGCCGTGAAACAACGTCAATGCGTAATGCGCAACTGCGCCAACTTCACATCACAGTGCAACCACTTTATGCACTTGACGCGAAAAAATTACCACTCTCGTGAAATTTTTCCTTTTATTAAAAACGTTTCCTAGGATTCCTTCAGCTATATCTAGTTCCCAAAAAAAAACTTTTATTACGAAAAATCTTTCTTTCCTCCCCTCATCTTTCTGCAAATAGGTCACATAGATAAATAAACGTTTGATGATTTTTAAAGATTTTCGAATTTGTTAATTCAATAATCTCCTCCATCCGTATCCTACACCTCATAAATCCACATAGACAACCACCTGCACCCCTTCCTCTCCTTCATCACCCAATTTCAACCACATATACCCGCTCTAATTGACATTAATCCGACGTCAAAATCGTACATAAAATACGACCATTTACAAACCCGGTAATTATTACGATAACATAATTCAAAAACGGACACTCGTCGTCGTGCGGCCTACGTTTCCAAAATGTAACGATAAATATAATGATATTATCGTTTAAACGCCGTACGCACACAAGTTGTAACCACGATAATCGTACAACTCTTATGTTCGTGTCGTTATATATTACAAACCATGACAAAATGTCGACCACATAGGTTGAATAGGTCGGATCCGGAATGCGTGTACATACAGTCTCGCAGAAATAATAAATTTCCACTTTTTTCCATCCTGCCTTTACCCTTCTTAAATTAGATAAATTTATAACGTTCGCCGATGCGAGTATAATTACTGGGTTTTTTACGACGCCCGAGAAAATCGCGCGCTCGAAGCAACGTGCGACGTGTTCATACACTGATGAAACGACACAATGTAAAACTAATTGAAATTAGAGTTTTAAAAGCTGTCGCCAAAGACACACGGTTGTAATTTCGAATAAATTATGTAAACGTTGATGGTAAAGCGTGAGGTGAAAAAACCCCGAAATTAAATTATTTTTCAAATTGCGAACGCGTCGCGCAGCCGGGGGAGTCGCTTCGCTCGACGTTTACGACTAGCGAAACGATGAAAAATGTAATTCGCACAGTATATCGTATTTACTTCGTAAACCAATCTATGACGCTTTTAAACCACGCAAATATACTCGATTTTACTCGTAAAATAAGAAATTAAATTCGACTAGGTAAATAATCGAAGTATGCAAAATGCATATACGACGAATCTTCGCTTAAAACCCATCTACTTGATGTAAAATTTCAAAAAAATGCAAAAAAAAATACTAAACCGCGACAGAACGTATTGAATGCAACGAAAATAGTCTTTTGTGTAATTGACGTAATTCAAATATTAAAAGAGATACGAACGTACGAAGTTTCTCAGCCCCTTCAATAATGAAATTAGGCAAAACTACAACACATCTTTCTTAATACATCTTTTCACAACCACCACAACCATCGTATTGATCTCAAAATCAGCAATTTTTCAAACTAACAAAATATCGTACATACTGCAAACATCGGCAACACTGTAACGACTCCGTAAATCATTAAAAACAATCAATCAGAGAGAACACTAACGCCGAAATAACGTCGACTGTCGTTTATCATCTCACAATCCACCTCCACGACACATATTTCCCATTCATAATCAAATTAAACAAAAACTATCGCATTTTAGAAAAAGCAACGTTGCCAATTCTCCAAACTACATATATTTTACAACACAACACCTCGTTTCAATCAAAAATCCGACCTCATTACTCGCTAAATCAACGAATCAACCATCAAACACGCGAACAGAATGCGAATCTTGGCAAATGACACGATCTTAATTCGTAAATGTACTTTACATACAAATGGAAAATAATGGTACGTCGGCGGTACACTTACAATCCAAGATTTTACACCGGAATCCATTAATTTCACGCAAAGCCGATAATTGCTAATTAGCATTCGAGCCAAAAATAATCCTCTGACCCAAATCAGCGCCGTTATCAAGGTTACCAACGTTTAAAATACATTTCCGATACGTTTCTATTTTCAATTAATTTCCCGCACGAATCGCGTACGGAACTAAGCGAGTGCTCCGGTTTTTTTTTTCATACTCGTTTTTCTCGGTTACAAACGATGTTTACACGAGTTACAAAGGCTCGAAATAAATATCGCGAATAACAAGCACGTCATCGTTATTTTCTTTAATAAATTTGCTCGATTAATATCAAAAAAAGCACGCCGCCGTGTTATAACCTTCCGCGAATATTAATTGATGTCTCGGCGACGGGCGGTGGTTTTAATTTAGCTTTTTTTCTTTCTTTTTCCATCTCGCGTCTCGACCAAAGTATTTAATCTTCGCGTTCACACGGACAGGTTCGTATTATTTTCCTTAGTTCGGAGTTTCCCATTAATTCGTAGACATTTTTTTTCATTAGTTTTATTCGTTTTTAGAATAAAAATCGACTAGAGAATTCGCACTGACGGTATTTCCTCCTTTGATGCGATGTCAATAACAATTCGAATCACAAAATTGGCAACGTCGCATTGCAAGTCAGAATCGTGCTGAATGGCATTAAAGACTGTTGTACGAAATGAATCAATCGCTTTGTTATAAAAATAAATTGAGTTTCTCGAGGGAAACATAACTGAAAATTTAGCGATACATTATGGGTATGATTTCAAAGCTACTGGAACGGCGGGGGAGGGAAGGGGGGAGAGGTCAAATTGAAAAAAATCGAGTGGGATATCAAAATATATGTTTTTTGGTACGCTGAAGTCAAATATAACATCATTTTTTGGATAAAACTTCAAAAAGATGAAATAGAGAGTGGTGGAGGGTTAAAACCGAAAAAAAGTATCGAACTAATTTCAAATAATTCAATATGCAAATTTTTAGTGATACTGGGCCAAAATTTCATATTTTTAGGTATAATTTTTTCATTTTATTCAAATTTTGAAACCCTCAATACTATACGTATAATGCATGAAAAATTGTCAAAAGTAAAGTGACTCAACTTTTTTGGGCATATCAAGTACCTCAATACGTTTTTAGAGGTCAATGACCCCTATTACAATGAGATATATACATATATATATCTATTTTAAAATAATCCCCACCAGATTATTTTAATTGTAAGTACAGATAAGCAATAATTTTTTCAAATTGGTCAAAATCCCCCCGCCCCCCTATCGAAATTTCCTTGTAATCCACATTTTGAAACAGTCTCTCTCGATAAATCTCTCCTCCCCCTACTCCACTTAACCTCCTCTTCTACTCCGCTAAAAATGAACTTACAATCAGAACTCGATAAAATTTGGGCTCGTCGATTGAGCGTCATAATTCAACCCCACTTCCACCACCTTCGTACTTTGAAAAATACTCAAAAGTGAAAAATATCCTCCACGTAAACCGCCCGATACCTTTGGGAGTAATTCGATGAAATCGAATAAGATGTGCCAATATTACTCGCCTCCTCGCCATTTATATATATAACGAGACCCGCGAGACCGGTGGAATAATTCATACCGAACAGCGCGAAGACGTCGTGCAAAAAATTCCTTATTGCCCGCAACGGAATCCATCCTCGAGCATCCTTTTGGCACCGGCACCGCGCCGTCAATCATTTAGCCATATCTGTCTCCGCGTTCGCTAATTAGTCTCGTCTCCAGAGTCTTCGTAAAAATATCCCATTTCGCGTCGCTCCAAAGGTTAGAAAAATTTGGCACCTCGGACCGAAAATACGTTCGTGAAAGAGAAACAATCTCCGTGCATTTTCTTAATTACACGCGATTGTAAAGTAAAACAGATTGTTACAAATTATAAAAAAATACGCGGGCGTATTTCGAGAGTAACCTTGTCGTTGGACATGATTAGTCACATATATTTTCGATGCATCTTGCCAAATAACCCTTCGCGTTTACCGACGTTTCGCTTAATTTCCAAGAGCTTCGGTTTTTTTCCCTCTCTTCGATTCAAACCACTAGACTGTTTATGCTTTTGGCGTGATCTAACTTATGGAAAATTGCCTTTCTTAAGGAAACAATAAAGGTATCGGTTGGCCAAAATGTCGTTAATTTACATAACCCCACTCGTGCGTTTATTTTCGCTCGACTAATGGTCTTTCAACGTGTCCAAACGGATCTTTACGTAAGCACGCGACTTGTTTCATTTTTTTTTATTTTTTGGCAAAAATTTTCGAGTACGTGGTCGTCGAAAATGTATCGTTTTATACTCGAGTACACTTCGCAGGTAACGTTTGTCGTTTCGTGGCTTCACCAAGTAATTTGCCAACGTATTGAAAATATTTCACAGAAAATTCTCTACGCTTGTTTACATCGCATTAGTCGAAACAAAAGCAAGGTATGGGGAGAGAGAGAGAGGAAGGAAACTTCATATCCCAAACTAATACACAGAAAAATCACCAAAAAATACCAAATGATTCGTTGGTAAGTAAAATTTGTACCTATAAAGTAGACTTGGTTACTCCGATGACGTCATCAAACAAGATATCTCCTTAATTGAGGATTTGGTGACGTCATCAAGCAATTCTATGTATATACTCCAAAAGGAAGGATCACTCTCAACAACATAAATAATCTCATGATCCCCCTCTCCCCGCTTTTATAATTTTGTATTACGCAAGAATACTACAGATTGATTCCCACAGTCAAGACATATGCAATGACATAGCTCCTTGAAATTTTAATCCATTTCAGACATTCTATTGGAATTTTAAAACGACATAACTCCTCAAATATCATTGATACACGAATCACGTACATAACCTAATCAACACGTTTTTTCAAGAACTATCGATTGAGTTCTTTGACATTTTTGCATATCTTGCATATTCAAGGAGTTATCAAGGATTTGAAACTTGAAAACGAAATAATTCCTGAAATATTGCAGGTAGGCAAACCATACACAAACATATCAAAAATATTAATAAACCCCACAAAAAAAAGGTCATCAGCAATATCCTCCTAATTCGCATATTCCTGAAATTACCTAACATCACCTAGTCATCCGAACATTCCCCCGCCACGAAACCACCCCTCACGGAAAACTTTCCATAATCGTTGTTCCTCAACGGAAACGAAAAAACTACACGAAAATCATCGGTCAATATGTGCACTGCACACGTACTCCCCGCCACTAATCGTATTAAACTTTAATTAAAACTTTTCTCCGTCGTTTTCACCGAATTACCAATTCTTACGGGTAACTTTCCTTTCACGTATTTCATCCGGTCACCTCGTCCACGTTTTTATCTCGCATCTCTATAAAACTTGCACCGCTATCTCGACCGAGTAATAGTTTCGCGTTAAAAATTGATAATTCAATATAAACGAATTGCCAAAACTCTTCGTACTTCTTGTGTTCTTCGCAAAAGCGTATTCTACTCGAAGAAATACGCTTTTCGCGTTCGACGAAATTTATAATTGGATGTCGAGCATATTAAATAGAATTTATATAGGTCGAAATTAATTACGTTTTTTCAACTTTTTTTTTTCATTTAGTTTGTTTATACTTTGTGTAAATGACGCGGGCGTTATGAAATCGCCGGCTATAAATGTAAAATACCGTGTAACATAATAAACAAATTTTAAAAATAACCGACTCTATTTCGCCATGGAGCCTAGTTTTTGTCTATTTTTTCTATTTTATTTCTATAAACCTCGATATTCGCGTGAAAAAACGAGAATTTACTCCGATTCCAGCTTCCCCGCTTCCGCCTTGTGCCAAAATATCACGTTTATAATAAATTCGTCGAAACCCCCAGAACGAGAAATGCCAATTTCAATGAACTTGAAAATATGTACTTCGAAGTATTCGTAAAAAATGAAATATTCCCGAGTATCTTTTTTTGAAAAAATTCTTTTATTTATAGAAAATACCGATGAAAATTTATCAAAAGGATACAAAGGAAATTTCTAACAACCCTTGATTCTTGATTCACATTTTTCATAAATGAACGTTTTTTTTTTTTCTTTTTAAAAACCTAAAATTTCGATATCTTGACCATAAAAAGGGATTTTGATACTATTTTAGAATTTTTAATGTATGCGAGAGAGAAAAAATTACTTCTTTTTTCTGAAGCACGAGTTCTTCGGATAAAATAAAGTTATCAAAGACTTTTTTGCTATTTTTTATTCGTGAAAAATACGTTTAAAATTGTTTTAGAAATTTTTCTATTTTTTCATAACGATATTTCATGTAATTTATGAAAGAAACCTTTCAATTGTTTTACGTAAAATTCATCATTACTTTTTTTACAAAATTTATTCCTAGTTAAATTCAACTCGAATTTAAATTGGATACAGCTTCAATTTTCTAAGAGAAAATATAAAAAATTTCTTTTCAATTTAAATTTTTTGAAGAAAAATTTTTCAAATTTTCACAATTATTTAAAATCTTGGATGCTAAAGGCTCATGACGCTGAGCGTAGTAAAAAAAAATAAAGATTTTGTTGTTGAGATTATTCGCAGAATTTTTTTTTATCGAATCAAATTTTACGGATTCTTTTGACAAATATGTAGCACCAATTACTTTTTTCCACAAAATTTACAAAAATTCAACTCCAATTCAGACAAACCTATGTATTAAATTTGTTTAAAAATTATAAAAAATATTTCATCAATTAAAAGTTTTTCAAAGTGAAATTTTGATCGCTTCGGGCAAAAATAAATAAAAAACGTGAATTTTTCCAAAAGAACAAAAACCACCTCAAGAGGCGGCAATTTCATGAGGGAAGAAGTTGTTGCATAAAAATTCATTATTCAGTAGTTACTTTAATTTTCCAAACAAACGACCCGCGTACATGAGATTTTTCGCTGAAAACTCGAGTTCTGCCGTTCTTTACGAACCTCGAACAACCCTTATTTGTTATTTCAACATAAGAATAACGCAATTACAGTAAATCGAGACGGTTACCCCTCTTCATCTCGCGTTTCCAAAATTAATGCTCTCTTCGGTATTAAATTAATATCACAACAATGTGTACAGGAAAATGGTTAGGATGTTATTCGAGACTTTCTAAATATTTCAAGACATATCGATACGCTTCGCAGCAATGTAAACTCGCTTAGGGTAATAGCGTTTTAATTTCCTATCAAATGTACGTACTCGAATATACTCGACGAAAGTACACACATGTAACGAGTCTTCGTAATGTTTACCCGTGTCAAAGTCGAAGCTAAAATTACCATTATACCATCGTAAACAGTTCCCTTTATGGAATGCATTACCCAGAAAGCTCGCGTTGATACACTCGGCACTCCCCTCCGACCCAAAGTAACTAGATAATAATTACAATTAACCCGACATTCGTAACCCGTACACGTTATTGATACCTCGAAGGTAGCTGATTTATGAAGCACCCGGTACATCGGCGTACCACCTAAAGCGAAACGACATCCTTAGTTTTGCAACCCCTGTCGGCTAAAGCTCGCTTGCGAATTGCAAATCTCGCCGAGTTCGTATAAATTAAAATTTATTTACATTTTTAATATTTTTACACAGAATACGAGATTTAATCTCGTCTAGCGCGAATCCTTCGCGTCGTTTGTGTTAACTCGGGCGGCGTGTGCAATTGAGGACGAGAGAAGGAGGCGGGAAGGGTGTGAGAAAAACTGCATAAACCTCGTTCGTTCGACGCGAAAAACTATACGACGCGATGAAAATACCGAGTAATTCGAATGTATTAGTCTTGTCGCCCCGGTGAAATTTACTTTCATGGTTTCGGCGCACGCCTTATAATAGACAATTTATTACCAGTAATGGAGTAATTTGTCACACCTATCTTTATAATGGCGAAGGAGGCGAGAATAAAACTCGGTTTGTGTTTCTTTTCGAATATTTTCACCGTAATGCCCCCCCTCACAACGTCTTCGAGCTGAATTGGACGGAGTCTTGGCAAGTGTGTCGTCGCGAAACGAAGCCTCTTTCGGGGAGAAAAATGGCTCCTTTTTATGCGAAATTGATACCTCTTTTTTGTTTCCGTCGAAGATTCGAGCAGTCGATTAACGAGTGCGTTTGTTATGCGCGAAAGATTCGAAAATTATCACGATTCGCGGAATTGAAACGTGAAAGGAAGATTTATTCGGCGAAGGGAGAAAACAAAAGGAAGTAAGTGGAAATTCAGATGAAGTCAGAATGGTTGAGATTTGCTTTGAAAGGGTGAGCTGGGCTGCAGAAATAACTTGGTATATTCGTCGCACTTCGAAGGGTAATAGAATAAAAGAACTGATTTCAAGATTCCATTTTAAATTAATCTAAAAATTACCGATTTTTAAAAAAATCGGTAAATTTAATTTGGGTGATCTAATCTTTAATTTTGTACGGATATCTGGACTAAGAAGAAGGAAGCGCGACACGATATTTAGATTTTAAATAGTCGAGAAAATACTAGACAGAGATATTGCCCAAGTAAAATCTCAGATTTCATGAAAAACACACCTGAAAATTCTCAAAAATTATCGAAGTTTTGTTTAAATTGATTAAAATACCTTAAAATTCTACAAAATTGTCAAAGTTGTGTTGTTAAAATTGATTATTATTAGCTCAAAATTGCATAAAAATTGCGCAAAACGAATAAACTAATAAAATATTTGGTTTAAATTGCCAAAAAACCATTAAAACGCGTTTAAAATGATTTAGAATTGATTAAAACATGTTTAAAATTGAGCAAAATTATCCAAAACTGTCAAAAAGTTGTTAAAATTGTTCAATAGGCTTAAAACTTCACAAAAACTGTTGAAATGTAGTCAAAAATTGATTAAAGTTGATTTATATTTGCCCAAACTTGTAATAAAGCTGCGCAAACCGATTAAATTAATGAAAAGTTGGGTTAAGACTTTGAAAAACTATCAAAGTGTTGTAAAAGTACTTTAAGATTTATCAAAATTCATTTAAAACTACTCAAAATAGTACAAAGTTGCTAAAATTCTTCAAAGTTGTTCGGTATTTGGGCAAAATTGCATAAGAGTTGCACAAAACGATTAAGTTGATGGAAACTCTGCTTAAAATTGCACACAAATTGCCAAAATGATGTTAAAATTGGTGAAAGTTGTTCAATATTTGCTTAGAATTGCAAAAAATTGCAAAAATGTTGATAAAACATTTCAAAATTGATCAAAATTTATTTAAAATTCCACAAAATTGTTGAAACGTTGTTGAAATTGCTTAAAGTTGATCAATATTTGCTCAAAAGTGGCATAAGAACAGTTCAGATGGTATTAAAATGGTTGAAAATTGAACAAAATTTATTTTAAATTACGCAAAATTCTAAAAAGGTAGTTGAAATCGTTCAATATTTGCTCAAAACTGCATAAAAACCGTTAAAATTGATTAAAAATGATTGTTATTTGTTCAAAATTGCACAAATGTTGTAAAAGACGACTAAATTTATGAAAAATTTGGTTGAATTAATACAAAAACTATCAAACCGTTGTTAAATTAGTTAAAAATTGATCAAAATTTGTTTAAAATTACATAAAAACAGTTAAAATGTGGTTGAAACTGTCTAGAATTCATCAAAATTGCGTATATCGACCAAAATCGCATTATTAAGCCATTTTGAATAAATTTTGATCGCTTTTAAATTGTTTTAACCAAACTTTTACAGTTTTTACACAATTTTGATGAATTTTAAGTAGTTTTAAACAAATTTTTATCAATTTTAAACTGTTATAACAGAATTTTAACAGTTTTTACACAATTTTGATGAATTTTAAAGTGTTTTATACAACACTTTAACAATTTTAACGCAATTTTAAGCAGTTTTAAACAAATTTTTATCAATTTTAAACTGTTATAACAGAATTTTAACAGTTTTTACACAATTTTATGCAAATTTTGATCAATTCTAAGCTAATATTACAATATTTTAATGGTTTTTATGCAACTTTGAGCAAATATTGAACTACTTTCAGCAATTCTTACAACATTTTAACAATTTCGCGTAATTTTAAGCAGTTT
>QBDW01002016.1:0-31783 GCA_003261595.1 Maconellicoccus hirsutus
ACATCGAATAGATTAATCGAAATTGAGAAGTTAAAATCGACACATCAAACTTGAAAAATTAAAATCGAATATCGAGAATGTTAAATTTCGATTATCGAGATTGCAATGCTAAAATCGAAGTATCAAGTTCGAAACATCGAAATCGACGCTGAGCAGAATAAAATATCAAAATCGAAATCGAAATTGAAATTCCTTCGATTTTACCTTGTTCGCGCATCTGATAAGACTGTTCGCTTTCTAACTGGTTATTTTTTCAATTTATTATTTTTCTCTCGAATAGAAAATCTCGAACGAAATTTTTCAAAAACTGTGAAACATCGAATCTCACATTAGGCATATTTTGTGATTACTTCCACGTCATTATCATCCCGTCTCTTTGCAGCCACATCGACAAATCAAAACAATCAAAATTCCCGCATCCGCCAAAAAATTCCAACCCTTTGACGTGCATCTCGAAGCATTCGAGGCCGTCATTTGCACAGGGTACGATAAAAATTCGAAATATTCCGAATATTTACAATATCGTTGTTTAAATTAGTCGCCACCGAAAACGACATTGTGAATAAATGTTCAAACGAAAGCCGTAAAATGTTTGAAATTTAATTGTTCGAATAATTTACGGGCTCGTGGTTCCTAAACTGCGCCAGCACGTATCCTAATTTACCCATCACTGCCACCGTGGTACGTTCTTTCCAATAATGAGTGAAATAATGAGACAACGCACGTGATGTAAAGCCGGATACGAGTCATTCAAAGGGCCAAATATTCGCTAAAGCTGGTTCTTCGATAATCGAAGTATTTCCCAAATGCTCTCCGCGTTTGCTTCGGTAACTCTATCCAACACCGAAGCATTCAGAGAGTTTCGAGGTCATTAGAATAAAAACATTTCCACATTGAACTTGTTGTCTAAATCCATTAGTGAGAAATTGAGGAATGACGAGAGATCGGACGATTTAAATCTTAATAGGATACGAAATGGTGGATGGTGCGCGAGAAATACGCATCAAGCGCGACAGAGAGATAAGACGAAGATGACTACATATATGATGGAGTAAAACAGAGCACATACTGTGCACTGGAGAGAGAGAGAGAGAGAGAGAACGCATCGAAATATCAGATCATTAGCACTAGACCATTTACGTCTGAAGAGAATTCATCCTACGCTACTTAATTTAATCACACTATATACATTAGAACCGGTCGTCTGATGCTTAGGTACGAAGCGCATCTTTGGCCGGCCGTAATTACCATTTAATTTATTCGTGTAATTACAAAAGTTTTTTACCAAAACTACGCTTTACATCAATTAAATACGATATTAAAGCGTTTCATTCCCAAAACTAAATCTCGTCCTAATGACGTGAAGTCTGCGAGACGTTCATAACCGAACGTAAAATCTCAGTGAAACTCGATCAATTCCGCGAATTTCCATTTCTCTCGGACAACACTCTCCAAATCTAAGCCACCGCGAGCCAAAGAACCAACGCAGACAGACCGTCTCCGTTGTACTACCTGAACGCTGCTTTGGTATTGTTATACAAAAGAAACACAAGAACGTGCGCTTATCAAATTCTTCGACGGTCCACACTGTTATAACGGATCCGCGTATGGAATACGCTGAAATACGCGATACACACGCACACCTCCATCCGCGTGAAACCGTTTATAGTACAGGATGCTGCGACGCTATTTCATGGTACTTTTGCGCGAATTCTACTCTTTTATGTTTCTTTTGGCGTATACCGTTTTCACAGCATTAACGAGACCTATTTTTATCGTGATTACGCGTGCAAATGCGACCATGCGCTATTTCTCCGCCCGCGGTCTCCGGGACGCGTTACATCACGCGGAGTCGCGGACATACGAGGTAGTAATCGAAGTATTTTGAAATACCTTCGAAAAACCATGCCTCGGAACCGCCGAGTTTACGTGCGGGGAAAAAAACCAATATTCAAATATTTCCCTCGTGTACCCATACACACGTATACTTCCCTAATGTAAATAATGTAACAACTTGGAGGTGTACTTCGACTTTATCCCCAAGGGAAGCAAAAACTTCCTACCTATACCTATAAGCCTTCTTCGAAAAAGGCGCTGGCGCGCAAAAAAATAATACTCATCGTATTCTAATGGATTGCTTCATATATAATGCATAGTTCACTTCGCGTTATACGTGTCAATCATATTTCCTCGCAGTTACCACACACACCGAAACCTTGTTTCGCCAAAAAAATACGCCTAGATATGGTAAAAAAACCGCAGGAAAAATATCCTGCAAAAAGTACCTTGAAAAGCGCAACCTAAGCATTGTAAACTTGGAATCCGTACGCGCGAAACATTCGCGAAAACATTCATTAACATTTCAGGAAGTCAGGTAATAGTCTCGAGCGAGTTGCTGTTTATTTTCAGCAACTTCTGACAGCTAGCTCGCTTTTACGTTTTATATCGTAAATAATTGTCACCCTTTCTCGCCGCTCTCGAGGAATCCCTTACCCTCGCCTCGTACCCAGCTCACCTATTTATGTAGATATACGTAACGTGCGGTGGCTTTTATGCTACACACAATCATCGCGAAAACCCACCCGTGACGTAATTTCCTTCTCTTCGTATACAAGTGAAAGCAAACAAGACACGCATCCTTAATATTCGCTTCCGTCTTTATGCCTTCCAACCTTATAGCCTTTTCGAATTTTCTATATACTCGATGAAAAACCACCCCGCGATGGTGCCCGGCGCTCTGAAAAGGGTTCCAGCGAGATGACTTGAAAAGCGAGTCTTTGTTTTTTAGTCGTTATACTTATATCTAACATCTATTCCGGAGAACAATGAAGCCCAAAATCTTATATACTCGAATTTTCTGCTCCCTTCGGTGTATACAATACACAGCCGCCGAGGTAACCGCCAAATTAACGTGGATTCGTTTTCAACGCTATTTAAAACCTTAAGATCGATATGCGTGACGATTTTTCATCTTTTTTTTTTTTTGCCACGTACTAAGCCTTCACCTTGGTGACCCTTATTGCGCAATTCCTTAATCGTCGCTTTTCGTGTGTGAACTCGAGGATGAAATTAAATGATATCTTGAAATCGATGTTTATCGACAATTAAGGCAGTTAGGTTCCTTACTCGCAAAATATTTCGGTATAAGGAGATGAAAATGAAAAGGAAAGAAGAATTTTATTGGAACAAAAACAATGGCGAGATAACCTAAAAATCGATATAATATGTTGTTTCAAAAAAATTTACAATTACAAAATCAATTAATTTTTGCACGAAAATGATAGAAAATCGAAATACTCAAGTTGAAACATCGAAATCGGGGTATCAAAATAAAAAAAAAAGACCTTTCGAGTCGAAATCGAGAATTGAAAGGTAAGTATCGAAATCAAATATCGAAATTATTATGTCTATTCAAAAGAATAGAGATTTAAACACTGAAATAACAAAGTCGAAACATTGAAATTGAAACAAATCAATATTAAACATCGAAATCGAAAATCGAAATCCTAACATCGAAATGAAAATATGCATTAAAATATAAACATCGAAAAAAAAATCGAAAATCCGTGTGGAAAAATCGAGATGGTAACATCAAAATCGAAAACCAAAACTATAACATCGAGATGAAAATATCGAAATAACAAAATCGAAAATCGATATCACGACATTGCAATCCAAATATCGAGATCACAGTATCGAAATTGAAATATATCGATATTAAACATCGAAATCGAAAATCAAAATTGTAACATCGAGATGAAAATATCGAAACAATAAAATCGAAAATCAGTATGAAAAAATCGATATGATAACATCGAAATCAAATGTCGAGAATAAAATATCGAAATTGAAACATCGATATTAAACATTGAAATCGAAAATCAAAATTGTAACATTGAGATGAAAATATCGAAACAATAAAATCGAAAATCAGTATGAAAAAATCGATATGATAACATCGAAATCAAATGTCGACAATAAAATATCGAAATTGAAACATCGATATTAAACATTGAAATCGAAAATCAAAATTGTAACATTGAGATGAAAATATCGAAACAATAAAATAGAAAATCAGTATAAAAAATCGATATGATAACATCGAAATCGAAACATATCGATATTAAACATCGAAATCGAGAATCAAAACCGTAACACCGTGACTAAAATGTTGAGATATAAACATCGAAACAATAAAATCGAAAATCGATATCATGACATCGAAATCCAAATATCGAGATCAAAGTATCGAAATTGAAACATATCGATATGAAAGCATCAAAATGGCAATATCGAAATCGAAAAATCAACACTGCACCATCGAAAAAGAAATCGAGATTTGAACATCGAAATGATGAAATCGAAAATCGATACTAAAAAATCGATATCACGACATCTCAATTTAAATATCGAGATCACAGTATCGAAATTGAAACACGTCGATATTAAACATCGAAATCGAAAATCAAAATCGTAACATCGTACAAAAGTATCGAGGATTTCAACATCGAAACAATAAAGTCGAAAATCGATATCATGACGTCGAAATCCAAATATCGAGATCAAAGTATCGAAATTGAAACATATCGATATGAAAGCATCGAAATGGCAATATCGAAATCGAAAAATTGAAACTGCATTGTAGAAAAAGAAATCGAGATTTGAACATCGAAATGATGAAATTGAAACATGGAGATTAAAACATCGAAATATCGAGATCGAATTATCGAAACCGATTTATCGAGAATAAAACATCGATATCGAAATTAATGCATCGAAATCGAAACATCGAATTAACAATATCAAAATTACGAATCGAATTATCGAAATAAGTAATATTAAAATAGCACATAAAAATATCAAAATTGTAGTATAAAAATTAAAAAAAAAAATGTTTACGTTAATTCACCCCCCCCCATCCTCCTTCCAATCCAAACTTGATCAAAAAACAGGCTAAAAAATCGTCACACATGTCGATTACTAGGTTTTGAAAAGCGCCAAATCCAAATCGGCGGTTATTTCGAAGCTCCGAAGCTTCGTACACCAAGCACCACTTAAAATTCGCCACTTTAGTCGAGCGAAAAAAGGAAATATAATCTATTCATAACGATAATTCCATTACATCTTCGGGTACGAATTTATGTACGCGCATCTGGCGCGCCAACACAATTTGAAAATCTTTCGCTCGTTTTATATAATTGGTACGCATTTAAAAGCCACTTTCATTAACAAAGTTATAACTATGCGGCGATAAATCGTGATTACCGACGTTATAAAACACATCCCCCCATCACGTCGGGGGATAAAAATTAGTAAAAGTAAAACGAGATATTCAATTACAGGGTACAAGGCGAAGAGGACCGTCTAAGAGAAGAAAATTAAATATCAATTATTTAAATACATCGGGCGAGAGGTAGTGAAAATATGCGTTTAACTACTGCAGGGGAAATCTGTTATAAACAGATACTTTAAATTCATAGCGCAAGTTTTGCTTTAAAGCTATCAAAATTGTAAAAAGGTGGGGGCGTGTTGTAATAGGCAATTTCTAAAACGGTGTATCGCTGTTAGGCCATTTAAAATTCACATTTACCGAAATGCGGAAATTGCCTATCATGTAAATGTTTATTGTACGATGTTTTTTTCTTGTTATGTTTCCAAATTGAAAATGCATTAGAATTTTTTACTTCTTAGTGCTCCCTAGCTTGAAGTAAATTTATCGCACGACGTGGCTCCGCGTGTCGGAGAGATGAAGCGAGGAGGGGAGGAAAAAAATACAAAATCATCTTAACGCTGTTCGTTATACGAGCTCTCGGTTCATGTACGTAGAAAAGAATAAACGATAAATAGACAATGAGGACCCAGCGATCTTATGCACCTTGGGCATCGCAACAACACGCTGCGAAGGGGGCACATATACGCGAGCAGGGTAAACACCTGGTGTGATACTATGCAATAGGTACATTAAAATGGTAAATTCGATCACAAAAGAAAATGCACTTAGATTCACAGCTGGAGGCTTCCAGCAATATCCTAACCTACACGACTATCTTTTTTTTTTCTGCTCGCGATCTTTAAATTCTCTCTTTTACAATATTCCAGTGCGAGTTACATTAACAATGACACCAAATTACAAAACGTTCTCGATTCCGGGACCGAGGAGGGAAAAACGCGGCGTAGAAAAAACATCACACATTGGTCCACACATCCGAAACGCTTTTCCTACGCGACGCATAAATTACTCGTAAACCTTCACGTGCGTATCGTTATTAATTACGAGTTCTGCGTCCACGCCGAATATTTTCCAACTGGTTAGAGATGAAAAAAATTTCGCCAAACGCCGTTACACGCCGGTAGCCTACACGTCTACGCGCAGATGCGAACGTGCAGCAATGCAGCATCTCACTCTCACCGCAAAACACACGTAATCAGAATGTAGTCCTGTAGTCTCCGCAAATCACCAGCTTCCCTGTATCCGCGTTGCCATGTGCCAATATTAAAAACGTCGCGACGTTTAAAAATAGTAAATCTCGTCTTTTTCTTCCTCTATCGGTCGTGAACTAAGGTTGATAAGTTATGCCCTTCATCTGGTTCGACTACTATATCATATTTTTTTCAAAACCCTCCTTGTTGCTTTGTATACATCGGGAAAATTCTATTAATTTACATATTTCCAGTTGTTCGTTATTCGCTTAATGAATTTCACTCGTCTACCGTGTATTTTTTATTTTTTATTACGGAATAATTCGTTATACGTGAATTCTTATTAGTTCGTTGTCTTTGAATATTTTAAATTGTCAACGAACCGCTTCTCGCCGCTCTTGTAAAATATACAAGAATTCCGATTATGTTGGCTTACTTATTTTTTTTTTTGGTTCGTGTCTCGACGCGAGTTTTTTCGTCCGCGACGCAGCAACGCGCCGATTTTTATCGTTTTTGGAATTTTTTTATTTATTTCGCGCCGATGCGCTTAATATTGAATTTACAAGGCGCCTTCGGTTTCGCGTAAATGGCTAAATCGTCGCCTAGTTCGCGCCCTCGATGTTTTTTTCTTTCTCAGATACAAAATCTGCCATCGACGACATGCCATATGCGAAAAATCAATCATCGTTGATTTTCGATACAGTTTAAATGTTTATTGTGTTTTGAAAAATCTACACGGCAGATGTACGCGTTGACATGGTTTTTCTTTTTGACGTGTAACCTACACACAGGAAAATTCGTCGGGAAATATTTCGATTTGTATAAACTACACGATACCTGCTGATGGGAAATATTTACGAAATTTTTTCGCTTCGGGAGGAGTGCGGCAACACTGTGTACTTAAATATGGATTTTATCCTCGGAAAATTCATTTTTATCTCGAATATACTTTATTAAAATCAAGGACGTTTGAATTTCTATCAAGCGTTCGACTCGGTTTCAAATTTTCTTCGCAATTTGAGGTATTTTCAATTTTCAACATTATAACGCCAAAAGCTAAAAAATCCATAAAAAAGCTCGTTACTTATTTCAGCGTCAAATTTCAAGACACCGCAGACATTTGAAAATAAACTTCATCACTTCTCGAGACAACCAATTTAGGGTAATTTTTTGCCAACCAATAAAGGAGTCGAGTATGCAATTTTCAAGACAAAAATTCCCCCTCCCCTCAAGGTTACTCCTTCTTTGAATAATAAATTTCAAAACAAAAACAAAAACATTTACAAGTAAATGAATTTAATTGGCTATTGATACAATCGATTCGAGATCATAATTTACAAATCACTGCAAGAATCAAATATGCCATTTTCAAGACAAAAATTCCACTAAAAAGTTCACTTCTTTTATAATTTAATTTACCCTATTCCCCCCTCCTTTTTTGTATTTTTGTTAATTTAATTTGTAAATTGTATTTTCGGACGCTAAAAGCCCTCGACGCCGAGTGTTATTAAATAAAGATTTTTTGTTGTTGTTTTCTGAGTAATAAACAATTTCAAAAAAAAAAAAAAATTAGAAATGAAATTAATTGGCTTTCGATACAATCGATTAGACCGGCAAGGTATCGAAATGGTTTTTCTTTTTTGAATATTGTTGGGCAAAATGGGTTATTTCAATCAATTATCGAAAAAATGAAACGATCGATTACTTTCGATTAATTGACAATATTCAAATAATCGATTTAATCGATTAATATTGGCACCATACTAATAGTTTTGGGAAAAATCGATTATTTTCATAAATCGATTATCGAGAAAATGAAACGATCGATTACTTTCGATTAATTGACAATATTCAAATAATCGATTAATCGATTGATATTTGCATCTTACTAATAGTTTTGGGAAAAATCGATTATTTTCATAAATCGATTATCGAGAAAATAGGAATAATCAATTACTTTCGATTAATCGACAATATTTAAATAATCGATTAATCGATTAATATTTGCACCTTACAAATAGTGTTGGAAAAATCGATTACTTTCGATTAATCAACAATATTTAAATAATCGATTAATCGATTAATATTTGCATCTTACCAATAGTATTAGAAAAATCGATTATTTTCATAAATCGATTATCGAGAAAATAAAACGATCGATTACTCTCGATTAATCGACAATATTCAAATAATCGATTAATATTTGCACCTTACAAATAGTGTTGAGAAAATCGATTATTTTCATAAATCGATTATCGAGAAAACAGAATAATCGATTACTTTCGATTAATCGACAGCATTAAAATAATCAATAAATCGATTAACAATTACCCGTCACTAGTTTCACTACCTTTTCACAACCTTTCATGAAATTTATAAATAATTTGGCACAACTATCCCCTCCTTCTTTTTTTATCAACAAAGCAAAGTTCCTTGCAGAAAAAATTATAAACAAGAAAAAAATCTGAATTTAAAAACGACAGGACTGCCCCATCCTACCCTCCTCCCACCTAATTTCAACATAATTTTGGGTAAAAAAAAACCACCAAAATTGTATTTTTTAGGTCTTGAAAACAAAATCAAAACAGATAATCAGATCGCATTACTTTCAAGAGTATGAAAACAAAAATGAATAAATTTACGAAGGCGATTATTAACCCCTCTACCCTCCGTCACAAATTCCAACCACGTCAAATACCAATACCTGGACGTAGGTAAAAACCACAACCCGCATAAATCACCTCGATCATACCTCGTTCAACCTTTGAGAACCCCTACTCGACGATGATACCAGGTAAAAAGACATTACAACGGTAACGTCTGTATATTTCTCAGCACCTACATTTGGGCGTAAAAAAATACAAGGGGTGCGCGCACATAGGATAATGGTTAACTTTCGGTTACGCAGCGCTCGGTAAATTCGATTGCACAACAAAAGAGTACTTTAATTCTCTCCGGGGGACTTTTACGGCTCGATACACGTACACGACGAGCGCCCCGAACACACGGCGCGGCGGATGGGACGCCGAGGGGTAGATTTAAGCCCCATTTTCACAAAAAGGTGACTGCGTAAATACAACTCCAGGGGGGTTTAGCAAAACAAACCGTACTCTAGAATTTTAATCGTAGTGAAATGTTTACTTCAGATATTGATCTACCGCAGTTTCGTTTGCGCCTATTACAATAGCCTAATTATTTCCATCTTATACGCCGAATTTATTATGGTTTTTTTTCTTTATTTGTAGAATCGGGGGTTTTTTCTTTTTATTGTTGTAACTCACGATATAACGCTGGGTGCCTTGAAATGTGGAGCTTTTGGTTGTGTATCGTGTATCGATTACATCTTTTTGTTTCCTATGTACAAAGAGCATGTTTAGTAATTTAGTATCTGATTGTTTGTCACGAATAATTCACGTGGTCGAATGGCGTAAAAAAGTGCTCTAATTTTTACAAATATCGCTATGTTGAGACGAAGACTATGCAATTAGAACAAATTGCCTATTTGAAGTTCAATGGCCTTCAAATTGAAAAATTCAAATGACCAACGAGCAATTCGAACATGGCGAACCAGTAAAAAGCATTTTTACAAACTAACGCTGTATTATTGGTCGGATAATAATCCATTATTGAGTATATGACCGCGGCCACATCTACGCAACCCGGTAATTACCTAGTAACGCATTCATTATTCATGGACGCTTGGCTAATCTGCCCAAAAAAATGGTGCCAGACGATCAAAAGAGCGGGGCGTATTGGAAATAGCTGTATTAAATATTTAACTGCTCGATCGAGCTCGATGATTTTCTACGAAAAGCCATTAATTTTCGAATTAAATTCAAAATTAAACGATCCGCCATAACCGGAACGAATTGGCACGCGATGAATTAAAACAGCAGAATTTGGTGTTTTCGCGTGACACGTTAAAGCACCGATGAGCTTTATCGCGTAATTAAAATTTTCAAAGATGACGTTTCGACTGCTGGTTTTCGGGTTGGAAAAAAAACGTGCTTTGAATTTGCGAGTTTTACTGACGCGAAAAAAAAATCACAAATCGAGATACGTATTAGAAACAAACAAAACTTAATTGCGCCCCATTAAAAACAATTTCCACATTCTTGAGCATTACGTATTGGGTATATACTCGGAATATTTTTAAACGTCTGTGATATTGTGCTTTGTCATGCATAGTCATTATCGGGCAAATACTTCCAAAAAAATATACGCACGCACGTTCACACGCATTTTCTCTGGTCATTATTAATTCACGCACGACAACCTTCGCTGTCAATAACGCCACACGCACTTTCACGTGAATAAGGCACGGGATCCTTCAGCCAAGGATTATAATTTCAGGACGTTTAAGGATCATCCGGTGTGAAAGGGTCAATACGCGAGCTCGATGAATATTTAAACTCCACCGCGCAACCGCCGAACTGCGCCGAAAAACCCGCGTCACGCGTAATTAAACGCGAAGACGCGTGAAAATTCCACGAGCACGAAGCGCTCGGTCTAATTACTCGGAAGATAAACCAACATAAATATTCACCATGATCGAAGGCAGTCGAACACAGCGGAAGAATGCGTCTAAAAATGAAACGTTTCGATTTAGCGAGCGGAGGGGGCACCTGCCAAGCGGACCCCTGTAGCGAGGCACTAGCCCAGCGGGACTCCGTTCCTCAGAATTTCTCAGCGGGATGGCACCCCCTTCTTGTAGCGTTAACTTTGTACACACCAGCTAACCTTATGTTGTCAGTCTACCAGCGAGGACTATATTTAAAAATATTTTTAATTTTACTACATTAGCTCAACATCTTTTGGAAATTTTACCAAACAGGTTTGTAAAGTTTTCTAATTCACATCGAAGCCCAAAAAATACACCTAGCGTTTAATTTATTAAAACCCAAGCGTCGAATGGCGTTGGTAAAAAAATTTCCCTCGTTGATTTGGTAAAATTTAATATCATTTATGCCAAAGCCGAACGCATACACGCGGAGTAGTTCTCGAGGATAATATAATAATTCGTTGCGGCGTTATATACAGTTTCACCATATACCCCGGTCTTTCTCTCATATTTTACGCTCTCTTCGTCCGCCTTTCTCCCAGCATTGCGTGTGCTTTGCCGCTTAACAAATACAATCATAGTAATTGGTATGTTGGGTGGTTCGGGCTTTTCTCCAGTTCTGCACACCGGCAAATCTAATCATACGCATTATCTTAAGTGCTTCAGCCCCTATATAACTCGCTAGACTGTGCACAAACTGCTCCCAGCAAGCCTTAAGTTTTTCCTTTTCCTCCCCATCGTATACTTTCCCTCGGTACCTTTTTACATTTCACTCGACTTAGACCATTTTCGTGTTAAGCGAACGTATCGTGTTTCGCGCTTTTATTAATTTTTATATTTGCACTCCCGCCTCGAACCCGCGGTATACGTCGAACCACCGCGTCACTTCCTGCTAAAAGCTTCATTGACCGAAAGCTATACTCGTTTATAATTGCGCCGGAAAAGCGGGCTGGTGTTTATTTAGCAATAAAATCTTAATACTGGTTTGCCACCTTTTTTTATGGCGTCTTTTTCAACATTATGCCCAGTGCGGTTCGTAGTGTCGAGTTCGCATCGATTCGAGTGAAAAAACCGAATTGGGTAATTGATCAGAAAATTGTAAATCGGGGTCGTTGTTTGGCTCCAAGGGGAAAATTCTAAGATTCAAAATTTTCAAATTGAAAAATTGCTCCATCGATGTCTGCTAGGTCGCTTTGGGCGCATACTTTGGATATCCTAGATTCACATCATATCCAAAGACATTTTTCGATACTTCAAATATCCAAAGTAAACCGGTTTCCATCATTTGACGAAAATAATAAACAAAATTTTCAAATTTTGATGAAAAATTTCCGATTTTTTCCCAATAACCGTGAAAATTGTTCAAATTATTTATTAAAAATCGTTAAGTTTTTCCATGATATTTATTACATTAATTTTAAAATAATTTTTTAATAATTTTTTCATTCTTTTATCACTAATTGATTTTTTTACACGAATATTTATAGAAATAATTTTTTAATAGTCAAAAATATTAGTCACAAACATTGAAAAAGGGGCAAGGGGTCAATGACCTTTGTCAAATCTTGTAAATAATACATTAATTTAACAAATTTTGGTTCAAATATACCACTTGACATTTTTTACATGTTTTCCCTCAAAATGGAAAAATTTTTGTTACCTCTGAAAAAAAAACTAAAAATGAATTCGAGTGTTTTAAGCGATCAATTTAGAATTAAATGCAGTGATTTTATTCGTAAAACCTTCAAATTATTAAAAAAAATGTTTATTCAATTTTTTTAAATTTTAAAATTTTAGATTCCCGAAGAAATGCATTGAAAAGCTTAATAATATAGTCAAAGATAGAGCTGAATTTCTACCGCATATTTTGAAGATTATTTGAATGTATTTGTATTTTTTTACTACTGCCCTCTCTCACCACTTCCCCCACCCACGACTCCAAAAAGTCAACATTTTTGTACCCCAAATTCTTCAAATACGTTTTTAAATCAATTTAACCCAAAATCTAGTCAATTGAACAAGCAGTTTTTCAAAAATATATTTTGAAGGAGGTGAAAATGGTGTCTTTTTACTACCGCCCTCTCTTATCACCACCCCCCGCCACAAGGAAGTAGAAAATTTGTACCCTAAATTCCTCAAATATATTTGCAAATCAGTTTATCCCAAAATCTAGTCAATTGAACAAGCAGTTCTTCAAAAATATATTTTGAAGGGGTGAAAATTGTATCTTTTTACTCCTACCTTCTCTTATCACTCACCCACCCCCTCCCTCCAACCACCAAGAAGTCGAAAATTTGTACCCTTATTTCCTCAAATATATTTGTAAATCAATTTATCCCAAAATCTAGTCAATAGAACAAGTAGATTTTCAAAAATATATTTTGAAGGGGTGAAAATTGTATCTTCTTACTCCTACCTTCTCTTATCACTCACCCACCCCCTCCCCCCGACCACCAAGAAGTCGAACATTTGTATCCTAAATTCCTCAAATACATATATTCGTAAATCAATTCAACCCAAAATCTTATCAATCGCAGTTTTGCAAATTAAATTTGGAAGGAGGTAAAAATAAGAGAACCGCGACAATTTAAAATCACACGATAAAGACAAATCCGATGGTAAAAATCACTAAAAAAAAAATGCATAGAATATTCCACAAATGATAATTCTTATAATCACATGTTTTTCTGCGTTTTAAAAGACATGATTGCTGAACCAAAAGATTGTAAATTGTTATAGATTTTTTCTGTTCACAGAATCACTAGATGAAATGTATAAATTCCTCAAAAGAGTAAACTTCAGATTAAATTTTGACCAAAAAGCGAATACCTCCGAGTTGTTCATGACACTTCGATGGTTTCTCAATTTTACCTTTTCAGCACTTTACACGACCTGCCAAACGTTGCAAATCAAATAACTGGCCTCAGGCTGAAATTCAACGTGATAAAACCACCTCGAATTATTATTTTATGATAAAACAATCCAGTATTGTGCATCTAACACGCAAGCATTGCCTTTGCGAAGGCAAGGGGTCATATGAGCATTGAAAATTATAACGAATCTGCATACATTATTGTTTAAATAATGGACTTATAATGATAATAACCCAGTTGTCCCTTTATAAAGACGACCTTTTTCCCATTATCCCCTTCACCATGGAGTCCTTCGGGACTTTGTTTTATAGCCACGGCGAATGTAGTATTTCCATATCGAAGATGGTCACTGAATATGGAATCTGCGTGGAAATGGTGCGTACGGAATTATAATGAGATGGAAAACGGACAAATTGTCATTTTTGGCGACTTATTCGGACGTTTCGATTTGTTGCACCCTTCTTTTGAGATTTATCGATTGCGTAATATTTTTTTTTCATTCGATTATAAGAAATTTAGACGAATGCTTTTAGACATCTTCGCACACCTGGGTCGTAAAATTTTCGAAATATTATCGCGAATGGGTACATCTCGCCGGTAAACTGGTCGAGGCACGAGTCGGTGTCCAAACTTGCCCTAAATATTCCAAGACAGATGGTCACTAATGTTGGAAAAAGTTGACTATAGATAAACACGCGACATTAGGTATGCGTATGTAAGCACAGAAATAGGGAAAAATTGGTCGCTTGTGGACGGTTGTTAGACGTTTATGCAAATAACGTTACACATGTTACGAACCTCCTTGGTATAATTACTCGTTGGTAAAAGCGACGACCAAAGGAAAGGCGCGAGTAAAAAAACGCGCGTAAGATGAAGTAAAACATCACTAATAACCGTTTCGCATTCGAAAAACAAATAGAAATAGCTGTCGTGTATGGTTTTTGAAAAGAAGCCAAAGAATTTACAACTTCCCCGACGAACGTTGGTTTATACGCCGGGTACCATAGGGTAAAATATTATTTCGGGGGCGTTATATTGTTTGTAGTTGAGATAGTGAATAGACGAACGTTGCTGTCTTTACAAATGTAATCCGGGGCCGGTGCTGCCGAAAGGGGTTGTTTTTTGAATAACCGCGTACCGCATACCGGAAATTCGGAACCCTAAGTTTGAATAAGAAATCCGGAATTCGTTCGGGCCTATTAACCAAGTTGCCGCTGCATAAAAGATATCCTTGTTTTATACTCGCAATCCAATTAACATAGTTATTGCGAATGCTTTTCCTATATACGAACCTCTTGTATTTGTGAAATTTTCCTTTGTTGGGTTTTTTTTTTCACGTTTGTTTTTCAATACGAGAATTTTCACTTCAACCTACCCCGACGCCTCGAATACGAGTATAATTAAAAAAACACGATAGCTAAAAGCTATGCAATAAATAGATAAGGGTCGATGGAGATGTGAGCGATGGAAAAAAAGCCGAGGGAATAAAACATAGGGACAGTTTGATTCTAAAGTGTCATTTCTTGGTGGCGAAAACGTAACCAACTGTAATTACATTTTGGTACCGTCATCGACGCAATACGAATATTACGTCAGTTCGACCCTTACTTCGTTTCTACCCTTATTTCTTATTCAATATTCATGGACGAACGCGTTAAATTTCGACGTTATATCGTTTTAACTCATATACATTTTTTTTTTTCATCATCGTCGTTCTGCGAGCAGCGCGCACCAACGTCGACGAAAAGGGATTCGCGACGAGCTTTAACCTAATTTTCGCACATTACGATTCTCTTTCTACGCTAATGTCTGTCATTTGATAATTGACACTCGACGGTATCGAATTTCATTTTCTTACACCCTAACGCACATTAATTGCCGATCTTCCACTCTGACGAGTGTTTTTTTGGGTACGCCCGAACGACGTTTTGCGCCTGAATACGCAAATTAAATTGTGATTTTTATTGACGCCGTTTGGACGAGTTGCTTAGGTAAGTATAACGTCGGTACCTTTCATGCGTCAAATTTACCAATGCTTAGTTTTTCCGTTTCGACGAACTCTTCCGCGAGTACGCTTTGATTTGTCATCGTGGTAATTGACGTCGCGACATTACGAAACAGCGTCGATATTAAAAAAAGCGACGCCAGCACAAACGAATTTTTGAGAAATTTCGATCGCGCTGACAACGCGAATACGACAGGTGCAAATATACCTGTCGATAAATCGTACCACGATACTCGTGTCGCCGTTTATGCCCTTGTACCCTTTACCTCGCCGAGCCTACCGAGATTTCGATTTTCCCCCCTTCTTACCTCGCGGCGAACTTGAACTAGGGAAATTTTTCGACGCCGAAAAACGCCGAAAACAATACGGTATAATTTCCACCTTAAATTATTCGTGAAAATTGTTTGTTTTTCACGTTCGTCCATGACAACAGAGCAGTTCCAACCCAGTGATTTGCTTCGCTCTCCTAAGTTCGATTGTTGTGCTGGGAGGTTGGACAACAAATAGACAATCCCTCTTGGAACCCCAGGTGTGTTTACCTTACCAACGATGTGCCTCGCGATGTCGAAATATCGAGCTTTTCGTTCGTAACGTTTGCCAGTTTTATCGAAGTCCAAGTTCAGGTGAATATTTGGCCAGGGGAGAAAGATGATTCGAAAGTGTGGAAGATTCGATTGGAAAAAATTACCATAGATGAAAATACCTCCGAGGTATTATTTTCAAAATGCGATGAAAGATAAGCCTCAATGACGAGATTCATTTTTTCCAGAGATGGGAATTTCAATTGGGCAATTGGCAAAACTGTATAAGATACAAAATTTTCATCATTTTAACCCACCAAGGTGTATGCAGGGGGTATCTAAAAAATTTATTTTTTGAAAATTCACTATTTTTTCACTACCTTTTGACAAAATTTTAAAAAACTGTCAACTTCATTCCCCCTCCTCTACCATCATCAATGAGGTCAAATTTCAGATTGGAAAAAAATCTGCATTTAAAAAAAATCAAATTTAAAAACATCAGATTAAAATTATAAGAAAAGAGGCGCATTAGGTATATGCGGATTAAAAAATATATATATGACGTCACATATTCCCACAGTGCTGCCAATTCATAAACAATTTTATTTTTGAGTATTTTTTTATTAATATTTTTTTTTTGTTTTTTTGCACTAATTTTTGACAAAATTCATTAATTGTTCACTACTTTTTTAACTGCTTTCACTACTTTCACTATGTGTTAAATACCCTGTACCTAATTTATTAAAAAGGTATATATATCACATTACATATTCCGACAGTGCTGCCAATTTATAAACAATTTTATGTATTTATATGTAATTTTTTTTAATATTTGGTTTTTGCTTTTTTTTTATTCTTGCACTAATTTTTCATTACTTTTACTACGTAATTGATACTCTCTACCTAATTTATTGAAAATCTATATACCTGATATCGCATATTTTGACAGTGCTGCCAATTCATAAACGATTTTATTTTTGGGTATTGTTTTTAAATATTTCGTTTTTGGGGTTTTTTTATTCTCGCACTAATTTCTGACAAAAATCACTAATTTTTCACTACTTTCACTACGTGTTTGATACTATGTACCTCGCTTATTAAAAATCTATATACATGACATCGCATATTCCGACAGTGCTGCCAATTCATAAACGATTTTATTTTTGGATTTTTTTTTTAATATTTTGTTTTTGGTTTTTTTATTCTTGCACCAATTTTTGACAAAATCATTTATGGTGAATTGGATGATTTTGTGACATGATAAAATTTCATTTTTCTAATCAAAATTTAATAAAAAATTGGAAACTTCTCAATTTCATGTAATTATTAAAATGCATTAAAATACGTTGAAAAAATTTCTGTCTTAAAATGCCAAAAACTTTTCTTATCGGTCGGTAACTATTTTCATTTCGTTATTTTGTTTTAAATTATTTTAATACACGTGACTTATCACGTGGAAAAACCACGTGACAACTTCGATTTAAAATTGTCCATTCGATTGGAATCATTTTACTGCGGTTTAGTTAACGGGAAAATAAAGGTTTATTTTTTAGCCTTAATATTTTCATATTTTCAGCCATTGAAACTTGAGCTTTTGGATTTCTGCAGAAAAAAGCAACCAAACGATTGAACAACTACGAACATGAACTTTATATCAATAAATTTGACAGATATCGACATCTTCGAGTCATCTAATTCGTCGCCGTATCTCATGCAAAAAAACCCCATAAAACACATTTATAAAAATTTCCCATCAATCACCTCTTATCTCATTTACATTTCATCGGTTCATAAAAACAAATCACAAATTTGTCATCGCTTCGTTACACACGCGGCGTAGTCATTTGGAAGAGAGAAAAAAACACAAGAACTTCTACACATACAAATCAAAACAAATAATCACCCAAGCAACCCCAACTGTCAGTAACACGAATTTCTCCAAAATAAAGCCCAAAAGTATACCAAGGGGGGGGATTCAAAAACCGAGTAATCCGTATAGATGACAATTCCAGTGCACGGGTACACGTCACGTGACCAAACGCTTATTCGAAAAGGGTTCCTGAAATTTCCTTTTCCCACATAACATTAGGTGAGATTTTCTGCGGCCGGCGACCACAGTTCGACATGCGGCTTTGCTTTTCAATAGGCCAACAGTTACAGCTAATCAACGCAATTGTATAGTATAAAAGGCCAGTTACTCAATACCATTTGTATAAGTGGTACTCAAAATTGTAACCGCCGTCTAAACATCGATTTGACGCTCCCCTATGGCGTTTGTGGTGCCCTTAGAAAGTGAGACAATTAAACGCGTATGCCCAAGTCCCTCTTTTTTTTTGTAAGTGAAACCGCCTGGTTTTTCTTTTTTTTTTTTCAATTTTTTAATTAAATAAACACACAAACACCGATACTCGAACATGATCGAGTGCCTTGATAAATATCGCGTACGTTTAATTATTAGTTGGTCGTTGCGTATACAAAGAAAAACAATACGGCTTATCGAAAAATGTCGAAAGAAAAAAAAATCCTCAACTAGTTCTTATCGAATATATATTAAACTGTCAATCCAAGTTTCTTAATCAAGACAACGAGAACATGTTTATGCTTCTCGAAATGTTCTTTTTTTCGATTAAGATAAAATCTAAACGCGAATTCAAACAAGTTCGAGGGTATTTTCGAAACAAACCATCGTCCGTTGATAATGGAAAGGATTTAAGAGGAAAAAAAAAGTTGTTTGAATATTCTAACGATTGTTTGATGCGGAGATTCGTAAATTTAAAATTCATTTCTTTCTAGTTTTTTTTTCTTTAATCGATTTTAAAACATTAGAAAAACTCGACAGTGACTGTTGACAAGTTTTACCGGTCGTGTCAGTACGAGGGTGTTCACGGTGTAAAGAATTTGTGGTCACAGGATCCCACAACTATGGTTGACTTCAAAGTTCATAATTCCAAAAAGTAGGTACTTATGAATAACAATATTCGTTGAATTTTTTTACATAAACACTGCGGTAGGCTCATTCAAATTAATAATACAGGAATGAAAAAATTTTTGCATAACGCGTTAAATTATATATTCTAAGAATTAAAATAAACAAGAAAAGAATATTTTTTACATAAGTAAACCGGTTTACTATGAAGTTTTTCGTTATTTCTTATGTCATTTATGTTTTTCATTATTAATTATTATCTATTTGTTTGAAGGTCACAGCAGATGTTGCCCCTAAAAACCAAACTCGAAATAAAATTCAACAACGGCCGCATTTTGTGCTCAAAATTTACCTACTGATTCGTTTTTCGATTTAGTTTACGTATAGAAAGAAACCGGTTCATTGGAGGTTTTTTTTTGCGATGAAATCGCATCTATCGAACATAAGAATGTGTTTTTTTGGCAACTCGAAAAAAAAAACACAATGCGCCAATATACCTACGAAGTGTTATTAACAACACTAAATGACGAACACTTAATAACTGGAAACTTCAATCTTTCCAAATAAGATCTTGTGCCATTTATGGTAAGATCGCGGAGCCATTTTCAAAGATATTTTTTTCATATCCTTACAATAAACACATCAGTGAATACGACGGAATGCGAGTAAAGGATGAAAAAAAAATAGTGAATGAAATCATAAAATGTCATATTTCCAGATATGGTTTCAGATCCAGTTGGTTTGTGTTTTTTTTTACCCCATTGACGTCTACATTATTGTATCAGGTAGGTAATCGATATAGGTGATGTATGCGATTAAATTCATTCATCTGTGATCAAAGCTGCCCTGATGAAATACCAGATACCATCGATATATCGACGAATCGATTACGATTTCAGCGAGTCTGCTAGGATTTTAATTTCTCAAGGTCAATGGTCGCGTCAAGGTTAAATAAATGAAGCATTTTTTATACCACCAAGAGGACAGATTTTTACGAAATCACGTTTCAACTCGGACGTATCGTGTTGGGTATCGATTTAGATTGAAATTTCGCGTTGAATTCAATTACGCTAGAATTTTTAATCGACGAGGTCGATAGCTCGAGTAAATTGAGTGAATTGCCGTTGACGACGGATTCACGTCGGAATTGAAAAACAATAAGATAAAATGAAAAAAACTGTAGATATTTGAAAAAAATTTCAATTGCCTGAAAAATTAATATGGTTTTAGCAAACTCCATAAAAAAGCTATTGAAAAGAATTTCAAAGCTTTCGTAGCAATAGCTGGTAAAATTATGACGAAATTTGAAAAGGGACAAAAAAATTATTCATACAAAAAATATTCCTTTTTGAATTTCCAACAACTTTTATTTCAAGTATTTTTTTCTCAAATCACCCCAAACTTCACAAAAACGCCCCAACTGAATTATTTTATTTGCAATGCTGAAGAAAAAGGCAAAAATATGGCGAAATTCGAGAAAATATGGAAAAATTATTTAAACAAGAAATATTATTCATTCCATTTGTTACAATTTTTGTTTCAAAAATTTGTTCTCAAATTGCCCAAGCTCTACAAAAACGCCCAACATGAGTATTCCATATTGGTTACGACTTGCCACTTAAAATATGCTCTGCTTTGATTATTTTTCAACACTACAAAAAATTTAAAAATTGAATGTTTTTTTGAAAAAATTTTCAATATTTTTTTTTGTTAAAATTTGAATTTATTATGTATGAAAAAACAACATTTCACGAGCAAAAAATGAATAAACAATTGAAACGAAAACGAATTCGCGTCCGATGGTTGACGCGATACATGCCGCGACGAACCAGCGGCATAATTTCATTTACGGGCTTGCGTGTTACAACAGGAAAATAATTTAAAGAACCTCGTTATTTTCGTAAAATTCAACGAATATATTACCACGAGGAGTAATTTACATAATTCAAAATTATTACGAAATTCTAAAAAAATAAATTATCACGAGATCATTGACCTCTGTAAACAAAACAATAAAATTTCGAAATCATCGCTATTAAAAAATTTCCAAATTTTTAACCACGTCCATCGCGTCACACAGGTCAAAAATCCTCCAATTTACTTCATCCGGTCGAACTATAAGAAATACCCCTTTAAACGGTGACGAAGCATATCCATCTTATGGTTTACAATTAAATCCCACACAAGACCTGTTAATCGCTCCGAGACTAGCGTCATTAACGCGGAAATGATAAGACTCGGCGCGGGCTTCGCGCGCACCAAAAACGACGAAAAAAATACCAAGAGGGGGAGTACCGAGGGTACATGTCAATGGTCGTGTGAACGGAAACAACGCTGGTGTGACAGATTTAGAAAACATTTAAATTCCCTTCTTCGGTCTGCGACGTTTAATCAAAGGTCGACTCACTCGTTAAGTATGTAAATTGTTCGAATTTGGGGTTTATATAAATTACCCTGTACGATACGATTAGAAACCGATCTTCGAATATGAACCTTCCCCTACGTAAAAATCGACGACGAAAAAATACGACAACGACGACATTAAATCGTCATTAAAAGTACAACAGAATAACATCCACTTTAAAGTAGCTCATTACGATTAAACGGCCACGATAAAACATCGTGTAAACGACGTCATTTATTTTAACGTTCCGCGGATGATACGCCAATTCGCCCCGGACAACGGTAATTAAAAGTTGAACGAGAAAAAAGCCAAAAATCGACGACGCTCAAAAGACCCTAGATTATAATAAAATTCTTTCCGATGGTAGTCATTGGCGTAGTGATAAATTTGGCGACGTTCGTCACATTTATAGCGGGCGACATAGCGACTCTTTAATTTCTGTTCTTCGATATTTTATTCATTTTTAGTATACCAAGCCGAAATAACCCGGATTACGCGGAAGAGGGAGAAAAAAAAAGTGAAATCGTTGCCAACGGCTTTCAATTCCTAAGCCAAGAAATTTTTCGAACGAATAGTATGTAAAAATGGACGTCGCTTCTATAGCTTTCAATTTTTCCTTTTACCCTTTTAATTTATACACTAAAAACACCGTTCTCGAATAAAATTTCTCGTCGTCTATGTTGATGTTTTTAAAATACTTGGAAACGCTTTTGGTCGGCTCGAGACGTACTACGATTCTCTGATGCTCTTGGAACGCGTGAAATATGCATAAGTTGACTTTTTAATTAAGCCCGAACTAAAAACCGTTCTAAATACCAGTCTGCGGGTAATTTTTGAAAACAACAGAGTTTCGTAATGGCCAAGAAAATACCCCTAGGTCGATGACCTTTATCGCCTACGTCTTGGTTGATTGACACTCGACGTTGAAATAAAGAAAAACCGATAATTTATTTTCGTACGAGTCGATAAAAAAAAAACCAAGACGTCGACGATTGATTTGGATAATTTTTCACAAATAAAAGATAACGATAAGAAAATTCCCCGTTATCTTGAACAATTCACCGTAAACGTAAGCTCAGGTACCAAGATGTCCAAAGTTTTTGAAGACTCATCCCCCTCCCCAATTTTCTAAAGCACTTCACTCCTATTTTTTGCAACCTTCTTCATTTTGTTGCGGTTTTTGATAATTAAACCAAGAAATCAAGTTTATTTATGTTTTCGATTTTCTACGCAATTTAGTCGTTTTGTCGGCAACGCAATCATTCCTTCGTTGGGGTATTTTTGTGAGGTTTGGGGTGACTTGGGACAAAAATGTTTAAAACAAAAAATATTAAAAATTAAATGAAGAATATTTTTTCTAATGAACATTTTTTTCGTATTTCCTCAAATTTCGCCATAATTTCGTTAAATTTTCAGCGCAGCGATCAAAATTCCTTCTTTGAGATGTTTTTGTGAGGTTTAGGGTGACTTGGGACAAAAATGTTTAAAACAAAAAATATTAAAAATTAAATGAAGAATATTTTTTCTAATGAACATTTTTTTCGTATTTCCTCAAATTTCGCCATAATTTCGTTAAATTTTCAGCGCAGCGATCAAAATTCCTTCTTTGAGATGTTTTTGTGAGGTTTAGGGTGACTTGGGACAAAAATGTTTAAAACAAAAAATATTAAAAATTAAATGAAGAATAATTTTCTAATGAACATTTTCTTCGTATCTCCTCAAATTTCTCCATAATTTCGCTAAATTTTCAGCGCAGCAATCCAAATTCCTTTTTTGAGATGTTTTTGTGAAATTTGGGGTGACTTGGGACAAAAATTTCTTCAAGTCGAGAAAAATATTTTTTGTACCTAATAAACATTTTTTTCATATTTTCTCAAATTTCCAGTAAAGCAATTAAAATTCCTACTTTGTGGAGTTTTTGTGAGATTTGGGGCGACTTGGGACAACAATTCTTAAAACAAAATTTCTAGTAAAATAAACGAGAAACATTTTTTGTAATAAACATTTTTTTCACATTTCCTCATTTCGTCATAATTTTGCTAAATTTCCAGAAAAGCAATTAAATTTTCTTCTTTGAGGTGTTTTTGTGAGATTTGAGGTGAATTTGGACAAAATTTTTCAAAATAAAAGTTGCTGGATATCGAATGAGAAACATTTTTCGTAATGAATATTTCTTTCGAATTTATCAATTTCTCCGACATTTCGCCATTTTGTTAACGTCGCAATTTTCTTCCGTTGGCAAGTTTGAATCAATAAACCATGGAATGTATGAATTTACGAAAAATTTCATCTTTAGAGGGCGAATTGAGCGAGGGGGGATGAGAGCAAAAATCATAGATAAATTGTAATTTTGGAAAGAGGGATCCTCAAAAATACACTTTTTTGACGTCCTCGACGTGAGGTGTCAAAAGGTAGGTAAATTTTCACGTATAAAAATTTGGCGAAAAGGTACCCCAAAGAAATACATCTCGTATGTCGTTCATTTGGCGGGGGTATATTTTCAATATGCATGCAAATACGTTTATACTCGGATAATAAGACGAAATTCAGCGACTTATTACGTCCTCGGTAACCAGAAAATAGTTCACAGCGTTCCACCCTTGGTCTTTTTTCTACATACGAACACCCCTTATCTGTTTTTTTCCTCGGTTTACTACCAAACCGGGGTTCGCACCCCAATTCCAAATTCCCGGCGTGTTTTTCGCTAAGCTCAAAGCTCGTGGGGGAATTTAGACGTGGGGAATATAGACTATGCGGGGCGTAGCACCGAGACGCATCGCCGTCGAGTTTTTACTGGTAATTGGTGTCAATTTGATGGTACCCATCACTCACGGAAAACGCCAGTAATAAAACCTGTACTTACATAACGTTTTCCCCCACGTTTTTTCCTCCCTTCGCCGCCTTCTCCCCTTTTGTTACGCTTCAGCCAAGAGAAACGCGGAGGAGAAAAGCTACAAAATACCCTTTTAAATCAATTGTTTAAATTTAACCGAAAGGAAAAACATTTCGGGGATTTTTTTACACGCTTTAATAGCCTGTAAGTCGTACGTTCGTAATAAAAGTTCACTTACCACGTCTGGCGTGCTTGCGCCGTCTGTATGAGATGCGGAATCGGCATTACTTCGGCCGTCGTTACCATTCGTCGAGCCGGTTAGTTCTGGAATCGGTTTAGAGGTTTCCCTTTCGTCGATGACAAGATCAATAGGCATTTTACCTTTTAGACAACTGATATATCGATGACAGAAATTATCACATAGTTCGTGTACCTGCGCCATAAACAAATATCGTAAATATCAAAGAATTAGTTCTACATTACGTAATACTTTTTCGTTACAGCGAAACCAGAAGCTTCGTATGAATTTCACGTGTATACACGAAGCCCGAGTAAAATTGCAAGTAACAGGAAGATTTACACAATGACACCGATAATTACCTAAAGTGAAAAATTACCGATGAAACGTTCACCATGAGTAGGTAAACTTTACAATATGAATGGATACCAATTAACCGTCCCATATACTTGACCAATTAACGCGTGTATCATGTCTTAGAAAAAAAAATGGCTCGTAAATTATACTAATTCTAAACCCCATAAATACCTATATTTAATGATTTGCCATTTTTATCCACCATTCTTTCTATCTCGCTCCACGTTATTTTTCAAAACGCCATAACTCACCATCGGTACTTTGCAACCTAGCTCTATATATTTTTCAAATCGAGCGTAACTTGTCAACATCAAAGTGAGTCATCATAAAAAGGTGGCTGAAACGAATAAGTCAACCAAGAAAACAAAAATTTCGTACGTAAATTTTTTTCGTTTGCCAACACATGTTACGATTTCCGACGAAAATTCAAATCGATATTTGCAAACGCGATTACGCAAAACATCCCAATGACGAGAATTTCGATAAATCGCTATAAAAATTAACATAGAAACGAGATTAAATTTTTCCTAGAACACAACGTGTAGGTTATCCGCATCCACATTTCTTCACTCTCTTGTGTAACGCATTATCGATTATGCGGAAAAAAAATCCTAGTAAATATTTTTCCAAGAAAGCTAACGATTTTTATTCGTTTTGATTTCAATACCATTACGAATACGAATTACCATTAAAATCGCCTCGAGATGATTGAATTTCAAGAAACCATCAACCGTCGTCTTATTCTCACATTGAGTAGTTTTTCCGTCAAAATATCCACGTGTACTTTTGTCCAACAAAAAAACCTCCGAGTGATTAACGACTTTTTACAAAATCCGCTGCTAGATTTATAAGAAATAAGATACTTTGGTTGGGGGGGGGGGACGCGCAGGTGAATGAAAAATGAGTTCGGATTTGGACAATTAGTTCTTTAATTAGTATCTGTCCATTCAAGAGGGAGGGGAATTCTTTCACTTAACAGGAAACATTGTGTTTGTCACAAAATATCGACTTTTTGGACATAAATTTCACACTTTTTTCCATCATCTTGGAGAAATTTGAAAATACTAGAAAAAATTGAAATTAATTAAAAGCTGCGAGATTTTTTAAGTAATAAAATAAGAATTAAGAAAAGGTAAATTTGAGGGATTGCAGAAAAATATTACAATTTTCAATACTTTCTTAGAAAATTTTTATTTGAAGAATGACCACTTCAAAATTAAAAAAAAATTCATCAAATCGAAAAATTGACAACAAACTGTACATTTGTAAAAAGGGATGTTTCAACATGAACTTTTCGAGATTCTAATATTCATTCAGGTTCTAAATGACCACTTTATAGAAGAGGAGGGGAGGAGAGGGGTTCCCAATAACGACAAAATAGATCTACGAATATTTCAGTAAAGCTCGACTTGAGGATCTATGCGAAATCTGAGGCGAAAAATATATTACTCTAGGAAAATCTGCAGGAAAAACTACGAACTAATTGAAAGTAACGTATCAAAAGTGGAAAAATTTCACAAAAATTTTGACGAAAAAAAAACTCGAATTTTGAGTGGAAATTCAGAACAATGCAAACAGTGTAGCCATTGTTTAAAATTAAAATACAGAATTTTTGTAACCTTTTTAAATATTTTTTGGTTTCCTCTGACGATGAAAATATCTCGAAATTTTGGTTCATCTTAAGGAAATTATAATTTATATAAAAAATACAACTGGTTAAATTCGAGTCTCATATAAAACAAATGATAAAGAGGAACAGGCAGGTGAAACTTCAGTCAAGGAAACTTTTCAATGCCTTTAATATTTTGTAAAAGATGTGGCTTGGTTGTCATCATTTTTAAAAAATTTCACCTCCCCTCCTATTTCAAATTTAACCTTGAATTGTAGTTTGTAAATGAAATGAAATGAAAAATATATATTAATTTTCTCTTAACAGGAAAAAGAAAAAAAACCAATATACCTACTGTTTCGATTTACATTAAAATTTTTTTTAAATACGAAAAAATCAATAGATAAAAAATCCAAAAAATGAAAACCAAGATAATTTCAATCTGGAAGATGAATTATTATGAAATTTGAAATTGAAATTTCACTTTACAGTGCTTATTATACGATACGATCTTCAAGATGTAATAAAGCACTTTGACAATTTTTAAGGAAGTAATTTGCATGAAAATTTTTCAAAAAAATTCTTACATTATTTTTTTTTAAATACATATTAACATTATGAAATTTTTCAGAAATTTCAAGAATTTTCAGGTTTGATGTTTGCTGCTTTAATTTTTGATTATTCATTTGGCAAGACAAACATTGCCTTATGGTTGACTAGATATTGACTACGGATCTGGAGAAGGGGTCAATTTTAGGGGCTGATCGAAACTGAACTTCATCGGCTATTTTTCCAAATCCGATGTTCAATAGACTTTGTCCCTCGTATGTTCATTTTCTGAATGAAACTTGCCACGATGAATACTTCGATAAATTTCAATCGTTTAAAACCAACTTGAGACCTCGACCATGCAAAACCTCTCAACTCTATAAATTCCACCACAAAATCACCTCATCGAAACCTCAACCACGACCAAACCTTTGACCAAAACACGCACAAAAAACGTATTTCCGCTTGGTCATCCAACACCGCGAGTGCGCGTGTTATGGAAAAAAACGCTCGTCACACCTCGTACACAACTCACGCCGAATTTCTGGTCTACGGGAAAAAAACCTGCAGCAGAATCGCGCAATCTATAAAAACACATGTTCGCGAATATAATAATGATTGACGTAACGAGTAAATAAGTATTTATTGTAGCACTTGAATCAACAAACGAACCACGTAATTTGACACACTCGCGTAGCACTGTACATCGATACTTATGGATGCGCCAAGTAAACCTGCTGACTAAATAATCAGCAGGTTTTCGTCAAACCACAAAAGAGCCCGACAAGTACGAAAAAGCATAAATCTAAAAAAAATATATTGTTTGAACAGAAGTGTAACCTCAATGTTACATATTTCCCAACAGATATATGTCAACCTTGCAATATCATCAAATTTGATCACGTGAGGGTTTCCCTTTTTTTTTATGTTATAAAACAAATCTTATCAAGGGATGGAACTTTTTTGAAAGCAATATGGTAAATTTACGAGCCTTTGGTTTAAATCATCGATTACGAATTTTACTGGAAACCTCGTCGTTTCGGTTCATTAACGCGAAATCATAGTTGGGTAATCCAACACGCGAATATTTTTCACGAAGGCTATTTTCAGACGCCTTCTGCACATTTTCGAAGCTTCCGGTTTGGCTGTAGGTTTACTTACTTTTTCTAATTCTAGGAGGTGAAATCGTAGGACTTGAATTGCTTGCACCATCTGAAACACAAACAAAATACGTCAATGGAAAGCGAATTTGACGTAAAACCTTTGCATACGTCGACCTTGGTTACAATCGTCGCCCTAAATATTTTTTTCGCCGAAAACTACGCTCGAAAACCAATTAAACTAGTTAGATGTCTATGTAACGTACTCATTACTACGTTAATAGGGCCGCTGAAAAAAAATGAACAATGTAACGTGCCGGAAACGCCATAAAACAGCCCGATAAAAAGTAAACGACCGTTTAGGAACATAGAAAAACATCGACGTTGATAACGACACACGTATCTGTGTGTGTGAGCGTATAAAAACCCAATATTTACCATGGAATATGGATAACAACATATACCTAACACAGGTAGCCTGTAAACGTTTTCCAAGACTTGATAAAAAATATTCGGATATTGTGAAAGTAACTAGGTTTTTTCTCGGGTTTTATTTTCATTTACTTTTTAAATATACTCGACTCAGTGACTCCACCGGTTCGACGATAACGTTATGTACATTACAGGTGAAGCTATTTAAGCCTTCGGTAACCCGTGAAATTATGTACAGAAGCGTTTGCCTTAGCTTCGTAATCCATCTTACATTGTTGCGTAATATATCGAAATTACCAATCAATTAAGCCTCTTAAATGCTCGATTCGAAATTGAAAAAATTATATCGTATTCAAAATTAGTATTTTTTTTAACATACAACTAAAAATCACCTTGTTAACATTAGAAAAATGACACCTAGAAGAATTCAAGACACCTCATAAGTCATTTTATAATTTACAATCGACAAACGCTTTTTTTCCTTCGAAATAACGCTTTTTTGCTTCGAAGCAGTTTAAACGATAACTTGACGTTTACGGGTGAACAAAATAAACGAGTGAAAATAATTTACGATTCGATGACGTAACGTAACTTTTCGCAATTTTTTCGCCGTTATGATAAAGAAGCAATCAAATCGCAATAAATTCGTGATTTTTATTGTTTCTTTCCCTATCTGCGCTCTTCGCGCTCGTAAAAGATATTGTTTTTTCACCCGTCTCCGGTCGCTATGTGGGTAACGACCAGACGGCCAATATGATTGATTAAATGGCCGAATAGTAATGTATTCGTGAACTGGATCGCGTTCTAGATGTCTGATACGCGTAAGGAGTACGGAATCGAGGGTTTTCAACGTGTGTTTCGTAAATGTTAACTCGCAAAGAGAATGTAATCGGTTATGGAGAAGCGGTGGGCGTTCAGATAATCAAATCTTTTTTGCAAATACCACCTAGAAGGTGATTTCGTAGCGTTGTTATGCTGCGATAAATTCTCCGTAGGTGATCTATTTTTTTTTTCATCTCGCTACGAAAAAGTAATTCGATATGTTCGATATTTATTCGTACTTTAATTTTTAATTCATAAGAAGTCCAAGTCGTCATGACGTGGAAAGATTTTAATGCAGATATATACCAGAAAAATCTCGTGGAAGAAGCACATCAGACAAGAGGCCCAGAATCGCAGTGTATAAGGGGGATGGGGTGGGAGGAATGTATAACATTATAATACGAGCTTTCGACTCAAATGGAAAATTACACTAACATTAAGATCCTTTAATCAATTCCATAATTTACGTTCTCTTCGACGGTAATAAAAAATTTATTTTATTTTAAATTACGATAATAAATCAAATAAAATGAAGTACTCGTAATTACATAAAATGTAATTTGGGGTGTTTTAAAAAAAACACGAGGTTACTTTGTACGATAATTTACATATACAAATCTAAATAAGTTGACGAGTTTCAATAGTTATTCTTGGAATTTTGTGCTATTTTTAAAAATTATTCAAAAATTGCATCAAAATACTCGTAGGAGCTTTGAGGTGAGCTTATTTTTCTATATTTTTCAAAAAAATCCGATTGACGTTTATTAAAAAATTCGACTTTGAAAATCGTAATAAATGAATAGTTCGAGTCCAATTTTTCATTAAAAAATGAACAATTTATACTTTTTTCCAAAATTAATAATCTCTTGGGTGAAGGATTATTTTTCCAGGTTTTCGAGAAAAAGTGTGATTAAATTAACTTGATGTTACATTTTTTGAATATTTTTTCGTACGAGTGCCATTCTAATTACAAAAATAACGAAATCACTTTTCATATCAGAAAATTCTTTTTAAAATGAGCCCAATGTTATTTCGAGTATTTTCGAATATTTCGCCAAAAATTGCACATTTTCGTACATTTCATTGCTTTTTAAATATTTTCGTCCAAAATTGCCGCATATTTCACAATTTTTCACGTACATACTTTTGAATATTTCGGTAATTTTTGAATTCAGCAAATGGCAACGCCTATTTTTACAGGTAAAAAATCCGTAAAAATTAGACGTTTTAAAATGATTTTCAATATTTTTTGAACAAATTTTCATCAAAATTCGAGTTCTGCAAATGACGTCATCCATTTTCACAGATGAAAAAAATTCGTGAAAATGTGATGTTTTAATACAATTTTTATTATTTTTTTTAAAATGAATTATGAATTTTCATTAAAATTTGAGTTCCGCAGATGATGACACATGTTTACACAGGTAAAAAAATCCGTAAAAATGTGACGCTTTGATACGATTTTCAATTTTTTTTCAAACCTATTTTCATTTAAAAAAACACAATTTTCGTTCAATAGTTCGTCTTATTTTGTGACCATAGTGAACCTATTTTTTTTAAATATCAACATCATTTTTGAGTAGTGCTTATCAAGATGAGTGAAATGATGCACGAACTGACAAGATCAGAGGAAATTTATAATTGTTATTTTGATTAAATTTAAAAATTATAAGAACAAAAAAAAACATCTCTTTTCCATATTTAATTTTTAAGCAACATAAGCAACACGACCCGAAAAAATAATAATTTCCAATTAAAAATTCAAAAAATTTGAAATGTTTCCTCGATCAATTTAACTAAATTTTTTGAAAAATCATAAAGTAAAACAAATAAATTTTCGCGTCCTTTTTTTCGAATTTAATATCTCGGTTAATTTCCAAAATTTTTTACACCACAACAAATTAATTCCTTTTTTTAAGAAAATAAATTAAGCAATTTTTGTTTGAAAAAAAAATTCACACAAAATACATTTTAATGTCTCATTTTTTGGTATATTTATCAAAAATGGTAAATTTGATCACTCGGTAAAAAATTCACACCACATCATCTCGTATTAATTCACGTAAAAAGCACACCACTCGAAAGATGTAATTGCTAACAAAAAAAAACCTCACCCGAAACACCATTCGCCAG
>QBDW01002017.1:0-46229 GCA_003261595.1 Maconellicoccus hirsutus
CGATTCAAGCCGGTTCGAGCCCATTCAAGCCAATTCGAGCCATTTCAAGCCAATTCAAGCCGATTCAGGCCGATTCAAGCCAATTCAAGCCAATTCAAGCCGGTTCGATCCAATTCATGCCGATTCGAGCCAATTCAAGCCGATTCGAGCCGCATAGGTGGAACTTCACCCCCTCCCCTGATGATTTGACAAGACACTTTTTTTCAGATAAGGGGGAGCCTTAAAAAACATGTTGAAGTGAATGTAAAAAAAATAAAGTCGAGGGTTCATGCAAAATTGCGGCCTTCACGATTGACAGTTGAGCGATACTTCATAATGCGGAATTTTAGGGGGAGGGGTTGTGTTTGGGGAATGATTAGTAATAACTAAAAATGTTCTACACAAAATTTCCGATATATTATGTTTTTAACATTATTCACGTAGAATGTGAAGTTGACGAGAATAAACGCGAAATGTAGATTTCACCCCTGATTTGCTCGATGAATTGGCAAATCTGGGAGATTTTTCATTAGTTTGTCTGTAAGTTGAGATCTTATAGGTTTGCAAAAAAATTAATAATAACTAAAAGTATTCTTCTCCAAATTCCTCATAAATTATCATATAAACATTTTTCCCGTAAGACGTAACGCTGACGAGAAGAGCGTACTTGAAGTCGACTTGATCAGTCTCCATGGAAAATTGAAAATTATCTGTGATACATATAATTTGTAAGAAATTTGCTCGGAATACTTTTAGTTACTAAGTGTATTACGAATTTTGTGACCTCTCCAATGCATGGAACGTTTAAAAAACGAACAAAAATGTGCCGATGAAATTTTTTACACGTCTCGGAGCAAAAAAATCTCCCAAAACTGCACCAAATGCTCGATCCTATCGCAGCTGCGCACACCAGCGCGACGGCTGCAAGTCGTTTCAAGAAGCTTTTTTGCTGCGTTCCATCGTAATCCGCCATGCAAAATCCTAAACATTGTTTAATCGGATAAACCGAAAGAACTTTTTATATCAACCGGTGAAAAATAACTCTTTAAGAGCCCCCGATACCACTTCATGGAAAACATCCGCTTATTACAAATCAACCTGTACACCCCTTCGACAATGGCTAATCGCAACGCTCATGCCAAAGAACCCAAATAAGAGTGAAAAAAAAAATTGTAAAAAAAAATCACACTTCATTATACAAATGTACTACGCGTTTGTAATCTCGATGATATTTTTTTGTCCGAGCTTAATAATGAAGCTATCAATGCGGCGGTAATTTGTATACGAGACCCTTCTTTTATGCAAACACGAGCTAAACGAAGAAAAAACTAACCCGGTTGGTTTTTTTTCGACGTACCCTTTTTTGTTTCCGAGTCTCCGGTGTTGGGCGACATGACACGTACGATATTGTAAACAAGACGTGGTTAATGTTAGATAACGCGAATTAAAAATTGACGTTTTTCGTGCCTTCGGTGTTCGGCGCAAGAGTGACGAGATGTTTCGCGGATTCTGGGCGTAGTCGTTCGCGTACACCGATACGAGGTACTAATCGTATCTCGTTACTGCGACGGTTGTTTCCTTAAAAAGTATAATTTCACAGCATTGTCTCAACGTAGAGGGCGCGCGGGGATTTAAATCAACGAGAAAAAAGCGCACTTGTACAAAACGTAGGTGTGCATCGAAGACTTGCATTTCTGCACGGAACGAAGATCGCCAAGTTGCGATAAGCTCGCTAACGCCCGCTTTTGTCTAGCTTTTTTCTCTCCTCTCTCGAACGTGTTCCGCTACTCCCTCCTGGAGCTTGTACGTATTAAGGTAAACACAGTTAAACGTACTTTGTCGGCGTTTTAATAAGCATTTGTATCTAATAATGCGAAATAACGTATGTCGAATTAAGAAACGACCAAGTGAAGAAAAAAACAACCCACGCATCCGAGCTTTCGTCACTTCGTCCTACACGCGTCCGCCGCCGTTTTAGGTGATCGCGCAAGCGGTCATCGAGCAGCGTAAGATGAAGTTTGCGTATTCGCATCACGAAATACGCCTCTAATAAGGGAAGTGGCTCCTTTGCCGTCTCGTTCAATTAGAGACGTTGCGCGTCTACGTGAAAATCGCCGGTGTAACGATGAAATTCACCGGTTCCTCGTTCCATCGCGTCTCCGTGTCGTGACCGATTACCGACGATCGAATGCAGACCATATGTGGTCGTTGATGACGGTTTAATTGAAAAGTTCAACTTGCACGTATTGGGATCGCCGGGGTACGGGGTGGTGCTGACGGATTTTTGTATCGGTGCAGGAAGCACATCGAGAGATGAGATCCATGTTTTTAATTCAGTTTAGAATCGATCAAAATTTGTTTGAACTTCCTTAAAACCACGTAAAATTGTCAAAATATCGTTAAAATTGGTGAAGTTCATTCAGCATTTGCTTAAAATTACATAAAAACAGTTAAAATGTCGCTAAAATGGTCTGAAATCAATCAAAATGTGTTTAAAATTACATAAAAATAGTTTAAATGTTGCTGAAATAGTCCGAAATCAAACAAAATGTGTTTAAAATCGCTTGAAATGACATTAAAACGGTTAAAATGTTGCTGAAATTGCTTAAATTCGTCCAATATTTGTTCGAAATTGCATTAAAACGGTTGAAATATTGCTAAAATAGCCTGAAATCAATCAAAATGTATTTAAAATTGCTTAAAATTACATAAAAACAGTTGAAATGTTGCTGAAATTGCTTAAATTTGTTCAAAATTGCATTGAAATAGTTAAAATGTTGCTAAAATAGTCCGAAATCAATCAAAATGTGTTTAAAATCACTTAAAATGACATTAAAACAGTTAAAATGTTGCTGAAATTGCTTAAATTCGTCCAATATTTGTTCAAAATTGCATTAAAACAGTTAAAATATTGCTAAAATAGTCTGAAATCAATCATAATGTGTTTAAAATTACATAAAAACGGTTAAAATGTTGCTGAAATGGTCTGAAATCAAACAAAATGTCTTTAAAATCGCTTAAAATGACATTAAAACAGTTAAAATCTTCATGAAATTGCTTACATTTGGTAAATATTTGTTCAAAATTGCATTAAAATAGTTAAAATGTTGCTAAAATGGTCTGAAATCAAACAAAATGTGTTTAAAATTGCTTAAAATTGTAAAGATGTTGTTAAAATTGTTGATCATTTTCTAAAACTTGCACAAAAGTTGCGCCAAACAGTTAAAGTTTGGTTATAATTGCAACAAACTATCAAAATGTTGTTAAAACAGTTCAAAATTGACCAAAATTTGTTCAAAATTGCTCAAAAGGCATAAAATTGTCAAAAATGAAAAAATTTCGACAATTTTTTGCATTTTAAGCAATTTTAAACAAATTTTGATCAGTTTTAAGCTATTTTAACAGCATTTTAACAGCTTTTATGCAATTTCAAGCAAATATTGAAAAAATTTTACCAAGTGTAATAATATTTTGACTATTTTGCATAATTTTAAGCAATTGAAAAAAAAATTTATTGATTTTGAGGTATTTTGATAACATTTCAACTGTTTTTATGAAATTTTAAGCAAATATTGAACGATTTTAAGCAATTTTTATGACATTTTGACAATTTTAAGTCATTTTAAAGAAATTTTAGTCGATTTTAGACTGATTTAACAACATTTCAACAGTTTCTATGCAATTTCAAGCAAATATTGGACGAATTTAAGCAATTTCAGCAACATTTCAACTGTTTTAATGTCATTTTAAGTGATTTTAAACACTTTTTGTTTGATTTCAGACCATTTCAGCAACATTTTAACTGTTTTAATGTCATTTGAAGCGATTTTAAACACATTTTGATTGATTTCGGACTATTTTAGCAACATTTTAACTATTTCAATGCAATTTTGAACAAATTTAAGCAATTTCAGCAACATTTCAACTGTTTTTATGTAATTTTAAGCAATTTTAAACACATTTTGATTGATTTCAGACGATTTTAGCAATATTTTAACTGTTTTAATGCAATTTTGAACAAATATTGGACGAATTTAAGCAATTTCAGCAACATTTTAACCGTTTTAATGTCATTTCAAGCGATTTTAAACACATTTTGATTGATTTCGGACTATTTTAGCAACATTTTAACTATTTCATTGCAATTTTGAACAAAGTTAAGCAATTTCAGCAACATTTCAACTGTTTTTATGAAATTTCAAATAAATATTGAACGATTTTAAGCCATTTTGACGACATTTTGATCAAATTGTGATCGATTCTAGACTATTTCAACAGTTTACGCGATTTCAAACAAATATTGAACGAACTTGAGCAATTTCAACAACATTTTAACCTTTTTTATGCGATTTCAAGCAAATATTAAACAAATTTAATCAATTTTAACAATATTTTGACTATTTTGGGTAATTTTTAACCAATTTTAAACAAATTTTGATACGTTTTAAACTATTTTAACATCATTTTGATGGTCTTATGCAATTTCAACCAAATTTTTCATTAATGTTATTGTTTTTCAGCACTTTTTTTGCAATTTTAACCATTTTTAAACAAATTTTTTGTCGATTTTAAACTATTTTAACAATCGTTACAAGACTTATTATGCGCAAATTAGAGAAGAGCTCTGGTACATTTAACCCAGACCCGTTTTTTCTCTCGATGGCTCTGCACACCACCAGCACCACGCTTCCCCTTCACTGAGGACATTTCACCGCGACGTCCACACACGCGTATTTCATCTCTCATGCAGCATCACCTCGAAACAACAGACGAAACGTATCATCGGACGTTGCAGACTTCCAAGTTAAACGGAGCTCCGTTCGTGAACCAGATATCAGGTTGGAATCTCGTACCCATAAGGTCTGCTCGTCCGATCATCGTATCGGATCGGCGTATTAATAAGCGCACCTCGAACGATAAGAGGCGACTGTTTACAATAGAAGCCTCGCTAGCGTCGGCGAGATAGTTACACATTCAATTTGTTGTTGTGGCTGGACGATAATAGGCATTTATTAGCGATCCGCGCTAAAGATGGTTCTTTGAAATTGCATATATAAGGCAAGATTTCGGCTGCAGATAAATACATGGCGGATTTTTCTCATTTCTGATTCTTCGGTGGTTTTTTTTTTCTCGTTGGGGATTTTTTTTCTATCATGCTGGTCGATGTAGGATGAATGCGGCTGCGTGCTCGCAGGCGAAACCACACACGTATAGGCGCGCGTCTGCGTCGAAGACGCTTTGTTTTTACGCGGTATAATCAGATACAGGCATTAATGAGGTGATAAGTATACAATTGCCTATGTAGCGAGCTAATCGTATCAATCTGGCCATTGTTTCCGGCCATGTATTTCGCGCGCCGTTTGTGCGCGCGTAACAGAAAGAGAAGGAGCGAGAAAAGTAGAGGAAATTAAAATGCCGAACGTGTCGCATTAGCGCGCCATTAAAGTCGGAGAAAAATGGCGAATCTGGCGAGAAGACGCGCTCGAGAGATCCGCAACCCTTTACGCGGTTAATTAAACGATTGGCTTTTTTACACGTCCGACTACGCGTAAGAATCCGCGTCGTATGCGATGCACCAGGTGTGATGCTAAACGATCATTGTCATCGTGTGTTCTTCGGCTTCTCGGCATTCCATCGCCTTCGGCGTACCCGTCCGTCGGGCTCGTATTTAACGCGCGTAACGCGGCAGCGAGGCGGGTACCAGCGTGAGATTATAACCTCCTCCGAATACTCGACCACATGCTGATATCTACATTCGGCGATTCGACCATCCACCGAAAACGTACAATCATCTTTGGCTTTCGTTGGAATTCCACCTTTACTCCGGTTAGCTGGAGGTTTGTCTCCGAGAATCGCGAGGCGATAAATCGAACGCGTTGTGATCGAAACGGATGCCTTGGATGTGCGCCGGACACGAGCACAACGAGGTTTACATATATGGATACTCGTTATCGAGTTCGTCGCTCTTCACGTGTACCAAGTATTGAAATATCAATCTTGTAACGAGCCTCTTTGCAAGCAAACAATAAGAAATATCTACCTGGGGTTTTGCATCTTGGACTCGTCGTGTTTCTAATTATATGACGCGTTTTAACGAGATCACCGGCGTAGATAACTCTGCGAGTCTTCTGTGTCATACAAGATGCCTAACCTTGGGCCTTATACTTGAGCAAAATGTGTTACGATACTATTATATTTCGAATTGATACAGAATCGAGACACTTTTTAGAAAAAGTATGATTTTTAGGGTTTAAAGTGACAAAAACCCCTTACCCTCTCCCTAAAAACTTGATCCAACACTTGACAAATGCTTCAAAGCACGATATATAGTTTCAATATACTGTGTGTTCAGCTAAATATTGAAGAGAAATCACCTAAACGCAACCCTCAAGACATACATGTTGCATGAGTTTCCTTACTTGCCCCTAACTGGCAGTTGATCATTACCAATGTTTAGCATAATTAGTTCTAACCGCGTGATTGTCGAGGTGGCCCCCTTGGGGACCCAATGTTTAATCAATTTTGCGTGAAGGGGTTAGGCGTACAAATTGTAAATTTAAAATTCTTTAATAAACGTCTCAATCAGGGACAAACCGAAGGCATTTTTCAGGGGCATCCATTTTTCGATCAGTGGATCGAACTTCAAACTGTCAAGTAAATCACGTTCACAGTGCATTTTTATCAAATGATCCAATTTCTCACCTCAACAACGATTCCTCAGTTCATTTTTGATAAATTTTAACGTACTAAAAGTACATTCGTCTGGAGCGGTACAGTATCCTGCGGTTCATTTTAGTTGTACCGTAAATTCATTTTTTTTTGTTTGGTGCGATTATTAAAATTTTATTTATAATAAGTTATAGGTTTAAAGCATATTCATTATTTTATTTCACAGTTGGCTGTTTTACCAACTAATAGGTAAAAACGCCCAAATTGCCAACTTTCCAGACAGCAAGGGGGGCAAGCTGCCCCTCTGCCCCCGCATAGGTTCGTCTCTGTGTATTATTCTCGTAGCGCGTAGAATTTAAAACATTTTGAAGAAATGATTCTGAAATTCTATTCAGCGATCGCTGTTTTCTTCTCGCATTTTCCGAGCAAAATTCGGCATTCGTTTCGAAAATAATAATAAAACGAATCTCATTCCAGTTGAAATAACAAAGTCATTATCAGCCTTCCTCTGCGGGAGCTCCGCCCACAACGCGTTATTTAGTAACGCGAAGGCGGAGCTTACGCGTTCGTTCGTTACCCCCACCGCAACCTACGCTCTTCCTTGGTCAACGCTCCGCCTACGTTACGCGTTTTATTAGCTCGTGGGCGGAGTTAAATCATACTGTTGAACTAGAATGAAACATTTTGAAGTATCTCCTGCGAAACATTTCAGCTACGTTTCTATTTGCTTTTAGCGTTATACTCGTCGCGGATTAGGTTTGGTTTTTTTTTTTCGTTATCTCGAAATACATCAACGAGCTCGTCGACGATTACAGATGACGCGAAACTACTTTGATATGAATTTATATAAATCATAGCGTAATAGCTTATCGAAGCGAGCATTTTGAAAATTACCGGCGCGGATGTCGGTCGGGGACTTCTGAATAATCTCGTAAAATGGCGTCGTCGTGCGAGGTTTCCTCGTCGAATGGAAGGTATACTCGCGTAAACAACGGCTTCGGGCGAATTCGAAGAAAAAAATCATTTCTCGTTTCGCTTTAGATCAAAAAGGTAAAAATTGAATTTTGATTTGGAGCTGCCAACAAGATGGCGCTCGAGTGCTCGTATATTTCTCGGAATTATAATGGATTTTCCGTATCGAGGATTATGTTTACGTTGCCGGTGTTTATTTTCATCTCGTTCGTTTCCTCGGTATATATCCTATGTGGTTTGGTACATGACGCGGATGCGGGTTCTTTTAGGCACCACTGTTTAATTTTAAAGCTAGAAGACATTAGCAATAACGCCAACGACAGACTACGCTCAACTGGAAAACCATTAAAAAAGAATATAAATTACTTTGTAAGGCGCGTAAAAAGCCAGTTTATTAGTAAATGTATTACTCGGTCCGTCGAGTTTTTCTTATATAAAACCGCCTTTTCATTATTTTTAACGCGTTTATTCGCGCACTTTTTATTAAAGCTTTTTCTTATGTACTCGTCTTCGGCTGCTGCGAACCGATTCGCTGAGATAAATTTACGATCTTATAAAAATCGCTGTGTGATTTGAAAAATATAATTTACTCGGTCACCTCGTCTCGACGTAGCGCGCCCCTGTGTCTTATTTCGATATCTGCTCCACGAAGGTGTACGTTAATTTGCAAACATATCGAGAGTCGCTCGTGATGGGCGAAAAGAGCTATAAACGAATCGTTCGTTATGTCATAAATATTGTTCGAAATTTGAAAATTCTTCAATTACGTTCCACGAAGAAAGAAAAGGCAACGTTGTCGAGGAAGAAAAGACGAGCTGCGAAAAATTTCACTATTCTCGGAAAAGGGTCCAATTGTAGAGATTTTTTTGGCACTTGGTCGCGTATTCGTGCATTATAGCTCGAGTGTTTCTTTGTGGCGTGTATTTCGAACGTACCTAAGCGTCGTATATGATAACGGCGCTTTTAAGAAATCTTCTTATCTGCGTGTTTATAATATCGGGCGACGATGGTTTATATATACGGGGCGTTGGAGTACGAAAAAGAGCTCTTTCATCGGCACGAAGCGACGCGACGGTTGTATTTTGAATAAAATTCATAATGTAAATTCTCTTCGGTATTTTTAATATCGAACTGCATTCGAAGGAAATCCTTTCGAATTATGGTAACGGGGTTTTTTCCTCTTTTTTTTCTGCGTTTTATAAATCTTATCGAAATTCGTAACGCGAAATACGCGATAGGAATTGGATTTTTTGATGCGATTTTATCTTCGGGGCGGTTTTCCAAAGTGTATTGGTTGAAGTGGAGGTGTTTCCGTTGTGGTATTGGATCCGGCAGGAGGAGGAGGGGTGAATTACGGTTTTACATGGGTGAATGAGATCCAGAATGAAATGAGATATTGGATTAGTACTGATGAAGGTTTTGTCATTACTCGATTTCAGTTGTGAGGAGGAGGAGGAGGAGGAGGGAGGGGAGTTCGAAATTGTATTTGCTTGAGGCAGTTTTCTCCAAAATTTGCTCCAATTTTTGAAATTTTTCAAATATAAACACAGAAAAAATTATAACGTTGAAATTAGCGCCTTTAAATTTAAGGTGTTGGTGGATCGGAGGGGGAAGGAACGCTAGGAGAAATTAAGCCATGAAAATGCATGTTAAAATCGAGCCCAGCAAGAGGACGCTTTGTGGTACGCGGAAAAAAATTGTTACGAAGATGTATTACGTGTATTCTTTCGAGTTTCCTTTTCGTTGTAGCGCTATAGACGTCAAAAACTGGAACTAATTTCCATTTTCAATCGAACGTCGCGCGTCGCGTCATCGCCAAACGTGGTAATCTTGGTTTTTGCGACGAGTATGAAGATGGTCGACGATGCCTTGGATCTAGCGAAAATTCACCTCTTTCAGCGCGTTCGCGTTGAACGAACAGTGAAAGGGAAATACGAGAGTTGGCCATGATGACGGTGCGTTTGTGCTGTAGAAATCGAGTGCGTTGGCTTTGGGGTGGCCTTCGTGGGGTCCCGAAGCCTCCCCCGCTTGTACCCGTGGCCTTATATCGTGGTAACTTTTACGATCCAATTTATATAATATTTAGGTTGCCATAGAATGAAATTATATTCGGACGAGTTGTTACGTATGGAAATATATACGAAGACGACGACGCGACGTCGACGCGTAGCTAGAAAAAAGAGACGAATTTTAATTTCTTAATACACGAACGTGTCCTTTTTTATTGTCTTTTCGTTTCGAAACTGGGAAAAAACGCACGCTAAAAGGGGAAAAAATTAAAAGAATCGAGTTTGATAAAAAAAAAAAGTCCGACGAAAAGGCTGTAACGAAAAATAATAGAAAAAAAATGGAGCAGAGTGGACGAGTATGAGAGAGAAAGAGAGAGAGAGAGAGTGAGAGGGAAACGAGGAAAAATACCAACGCGATATATAAGTATATTCGTAATACGAAACTTGGAAGAAAAAAAAAGAAAAAAAGAAATAATAAAAATGACACGGTGTCCGAAAAACTTTTCGAATTGGCCGAAAATCGGACATGCGTGTTTTAAGGCATTTGGCGGCGGAGCTTTCGACTCGAGGACGGTTCGTAATTAAAAGGAAGGGGTTTGTAATTAAAACGCTGAAAAACGAGCTTTAGAGGGTCGGTCGACATCGTTCATTAGTTGATGAAACGCCGTTGTACCGCCTTTTCAGTTGGCCTTTCAAGAGGGGAGAGGTAAATTTACTCCTTCGTCGGTATTTTGGCATTGTGTCGGCGCGTGTGTGCGTGTGTGAGGATATTTCGTCGTGCATGCACACAAAAGGCGCGTGAGCTTTTTCGTTTCTCTTTTTTTTTTCCAATTCGTAAGAAAACTTGAGAGGAAACGAGGATGTTTGTTTCAATTGGACGAACGAAAGGGTACAAGAGTAACCGAGAGAATTTCTTCGCTGAGACGGTTTGTTTCGCGTGTCGGGCGTCGGCGGGGGGCCGCGGAAAGGGGGTTAGCTCTTTGTATGGTTAATGAAACCGACAACGAAGACGGTGTAATTATTTCAACCCCGAGTGGGCCGGTCTGATTAGTGCGCTTTTTGCGGCCGTCGTCGCCGCAGCGTCCCACTATCTTTCCACGAAACGTACATTTCGCCGGGTTATCGCGTTAAACAAAATGGCGCGCGAGCTTTTAGTAACGCTTTTTAAAAAGCGAAGTGCCACCCGATGTGGTACGCTTTAATGAGCCCGCGTTTTTTTCGCGCTCGTTTCGCCGTTTTTCATTAAACTCGATTCAAAATGGCCGAAGGAGAATTTTTCATTATTTACGAAAAACGTCGACGAACGGGGGCCGGGGGGAGTTACGGTTACGTAATTAAGATATTCGTCGAGCTACCCGGATCGTAATATAAATATTAAATCGAGTTTTTTTGCCTTTTTTTCCCTCGCGTTTTCGCGCTTTTTTTCACCCTGCGATGAAGACGAGACGGGCGTTGAGTAATATTTCGAAAAGATGATGAAATTTTTCAAAGCGATGGGTTCCGGGAGCGGTGGATTTTAAAACGTATTCCAGAAGCTCGGTATTTCAAAATGGTCGACTAATATGAATTACTTATTCGGGGTAGCTCACCGCGAAGCGCGAGAGTTCGCGAGTCGTAGCGGAATTGACGAGAAATACGGTGGTTTTCTTCTAATTCAAGATGAACGAATGACGTCGTCGTTGAAAGGATTTTTGAAGTATACCGCCGAAGAAGCGTGAAATTATTAATTTCACTGATTACTGATGTGAAAAACAAAAATACGTGAAATAATGCTTAAATTACCCGTAATTACCAAGAATTACCCGTAAAAACGCAGAGTTACTCGTAATTACACGTATTTACGCGTAATTACCCGTAATTTCCTAAAATTACCATATCAACTTGAAATACGCTACTTGTCGAACATTGACGGATTTATGTTGAAAACGTGAAAAATCGTCTTTGCCGTTGAGAATTACTCGTATTTACCGGTTGTCACAATTACCCGTAATTACCTGAGAAATTCTTATATGGAAACATTTGTTACCTGCGTCATTTTCCATTGTTTATTCAACAAGTTATTCAATTTTGAAAAAATTACGAGAAATTCTCAAGAAATATTGGTATTTACAGTATTTACCGATTGAGTAAAGTTTTAATGGTAATTACCGTATTTTCTGGTATTTTATTATAAATTTTCAGGTAATCAAAAATTAATCAAAGGGTTAAATTGTTTTTTTGCTTGCAAAAATTGCAATAAATGGCTATTGTAATATCATAAACCAATGTAATTTGGTTAATACTCATAATTACTGGTAATTTTTAGTAATTTTGTACGCGTAAATACCGTCAATACAAACAAATTTTAAGAATCACGTTTTTTTTTTTAAATTGTGATTAACTTATGAAAAAAGTGATGAAAAATGTCGGTAAAGATTTATTTTGGCACGATTTTAGTTTTGGTAATTTTTGGTAATTTCAGTAGTAATTGGTAAATATGGGTAATTCTCAATGGTAAATTACATTTTTTAAATTTCCTACATAAATCAATTGGTGTTTGTTTCACAGGCATGTTTATTGTGTGTATGGTGATTTTTGGTAATTACGCATCAGTTTGGGTAATGACCGGTAATTTTTGGTAATTACGCGTAATTTTTAGTAATTACGAGCAATTCTGGGCAATTTTGGGTAATTTGAATAATTACACGTAATTTTGGGTAATTTGAGTACTTAGGAGTAATTATGGATAATTACAAGCAATTTTAGTAACGAAATAATTCTTACGCGAATGATTACATTTCTACGTTAAAATAACCGTTATAAATCGCGTCTATCGCAATCGAGACGATAATTTCTGGCGAAACATTCGCCAATAATGACTTTCGACTGTACGGAGTCAATTAATAACCTCATAACGTAAACTCGACTCGATAAAGAACCCCTCTCGAGAATTATGTATACACGCTGATAACACCTTAATGACGCGATACCCTCCGGGATACGCCGTGCTAAATGCAGGCGTGGAAAAATCGCACGCAGCTACGTCGTATTAATCTCGTAATGAAGCGTGTTTCGCCTTTTTTTTTCTCTCTCCTCGTCCTTTTCTCATCGCTGTTTATTCGACGCGGTATGTAATACATAGATTTGGGATTTTAATCACTCTTTCGAACATCTGTCCCGTAGCTGAGACGCGTATTACACATATATCGTGGTACTTGGACGTATTTAAGCGCGTCGAGCTGAGGTACCTTACGAGTGGGCCAAAAATCCGTCATACGGTTCGGGGGTACTCGTTGGTACGTATGGGAGTCGTCGATGGGCGAAAGGTGAGCGGGGTAAGAAGAAAAGAAACCTTCGTCGGTGATATTTTCGATAACGAAGACCTTTTTTTTTTTATGTTTCGCATTCGAATCGAATTATCGCGTAACGCACTTTAACGCTTAAGCTTCGCAGATCGCGGTGTGGTCCCGGCGATTACGTCACATTACATATTCATATCGATACGTTTATTGAACCGTGACGACGGGCGTATTGTTCGACGGTATTATTCTACCTATTTTAACAATTAATCAAATTATCGCCGATTGATTGGCGTCGTATGCGCGCGCGATGAACGACGACGCGAACCGTGTCGCGTTAATCTTGGCCGGAGCTGTTTGAAAAAACGCGAATAAGCTTGGGTGATTTGGGTATTTGCATAATGAGGCGAGCCTTGGAGACGTGCGAATTGGGGGATGCCAATGAGGGGTATCGTGAGGGGAGGGGAATTTGAAATTCGTTATCTACGGCGGGGTTATTTATTGATTTTGACGTTTACCCGAATTCATTAGCCAGAAATGGCTCCTCGCCTCGAGGATAAATCCATTCGTTGTTTTACTTGGCGTCCTTTTAACAAAACAGCGACGTAGTAATAAGACGAAATAGTAAATCGGAAAAAATTACACGTTTTTTTCTCCTGTTTGGCAAAAAAAAAAATTAAATCCTCGTGCGAGCGAGAAAAAAGAAATGGAAACTTATCGAAAAGTAATAACAGAAATTAAGGCGTATAGAAAAAATATTACCTAAAGGGCGCTTCGTGTTTCTCTCTCACGCTATATTTTTTTATTTATTTATTTATTTTTTCGTTTACGTATTAAAACTTGTCTTTCGCTCTGCTACCACGCACCCGGTCTCGTTTATTATTGGCGCGCGCCTTCGAGAATATCGTATACGTGTGGTATGCTCACTCACACACATACACGTCGGCGAAGGCGTGTATATAATAAATTAGAAAAACGGGCATTTATCGCGCGTCCGAGAAATTGCTATCATTTATTATGATAATAGAAAACTGAATATTTTATACGCGGTATTAATGTAAAATGTATATATTTTAGCGACAAATCGACCAAGTCTGAGAGAGTTTTTCGATATAAGGCGACGTCGACGGAGACGTCGTCATCGTCGACCATACGTGGCGCGAGCGGAGGGGCGGACGGAGACGTTATATAAGCTCGTTACAATATAAACGAAGCTTTATAACTTGTTGCCTTTTTCGGGAATGATTTTTTCAAGAGGATAATTTAATCGAAATATAGTTTGGTTGGTATTTAGATGATACCGCGGCGTCGTCCGGAGGGAATCCGATCAATAGGAGTGGACTTGACGGGGCGAAGGAATCGATATGGCGGGGGGAGTCTGAGTAAATTATATATGAAAAGTGGTATCATTTTTTTCCCCTGTTGAACTTCCGTGTTGTTGGTTTAATTTCCAAGTTAGAAGGAAGCTTGGGGGAGGGGTGGAAAAAGAAACAATTCTGGGAATTTACTTTGAGGTGTTTGATTTTGTAAAAAGGATAGAATTAGTTGAGAATTTGGGATATTTTTTCTACGCTTCGGAATAAATTTGGAGTTTTAGAATTTTAAACTCGATAATGTGAAATGCTGGAATCTCAAAATTTGAGAATATTTGTGTCAAAAGTTACGGAAAAAAATTCAGAAACCGGGAATTGTAATTTTTAAACACCAAAAGCCGAAGAATTGTGAGATTTCTTGGTGAAATCTTGGATTTGGGAATTGGAAATTACGAGATTCGCGAAATTTTAATATTATGTGGAAATTCCGATCTAAACGTAAATCCTGGAATAACGAATTATATTTCCAGAATTCGTAATTTTGAATTCCTCAAAATTCAGGAATAATATCAAGAATTAAGAAGCGATTTCAATTGCTTGAAAAATATTGCAGAAATTCTGGAGTGAAATTGATAATTGCGAAATCCTAAAAATCTGGGAATAAACGTTTCAAGGATTAAAAAAAGGATTCAGAAATTTGGGAATAGTTACTTTCCAGGAAGATTTTCTCGAAGAGAATTCTAGTTATTTTAAAAATTCCAGGATTGCGTCTATTCCTTGATTAAAAATTGCTATTTTGAATTAAAGCTTGAAAATCCCAAAGATACTCCAAGTCTCAAGGATCAAAAATCCCGCATGATATTTTCAAACCAGGAATGAAACGAGGTTCTTTCAAATTCCTGGATTGAAATTCCTGAATTAAATTACTCCGAATACAAAATTCTAGGAATGTGAGATTACTGTGAATTTGAAAAATCGCTTTCTCAGATTTGTAAACATTGACTTCAAAGGATCTGTGAATCAAGGAATTACCATCCTTGGAATTTAGGAATTCGAGAATGCCTGATTCCAGGAATGGTAGTTTTAGAATTGTGAATTCAGGAATTAGCATGCGAAGGAATGGCGTGTTTGCGGTGCAAGGAATTCGTGAATTCCGGAATCGGCTTGAAAGTTACATCTTCCTTGGTTCAGACTTCAAGTTGAGTCGTGTAAAAAGGAGTTTGTGTATGTGGTGACCTTTTCAATTAAAGGCGGGGTTATGTATCTGATACAAGATTGATGGGGGCGGGGGGGGGGTAAGGAGCAATTTTATTGTCAATGTTTTAGGGGTTCTCAGTATTGTGGTCTTGGAGTACCTTGGGGTTCATTTCATGGTGTTTTATTGGCTCATATCGGGAATGTAGATGCGTTCGTGGTTGGAATTTATTTCCTAGATGTTTCGAGAGGTTCTTCTCGTTGTGGCTTTTATTAGGCCTCGTAGTTAATTCTGGGATTTTTTTTACCTCCATTGAAGCAGCTGTGAATGCTTCCAATTTTCAAATTCAATTCTCACATCTTTCAAGTGGTTCTTCTGGTATTGTTTCCATTGACTTTGTGGTTCATTTCGAAGATTCATGTTGGCTGTTGATGGTTGAAGGCGTATTGCTAATGCTTCCATCATCTTAATTCGCATCTCAGCCTTTTCAAAACTTTTTGAACTTCTTGGAAAGCGCTAACGAAGCGAATAAGCATCTCGTTTGTTGAAAATACCAAGAAAATCTTCAATTTTGTAAAAAAAACGTCATTCTGCAGCGAATGACTGGTCGCGCTCAGCGGAAAAGAAACGAACCAGTGAACGTTGGTCATCGGTCGTTATACGCATACGACGAATACAGCGTATCAAACGACGTAATAAAAAATTCACCGCCGAAGCTCCGACGTATTTATCGAGAATATCGGCGTATACAAGTGGCGATGACGCGTATTAAAAATTTTTCCCATTTTTTGTCTTCGTCTTTCGTATAATTAGACTCGATACGTGTAGTATCAGGTATATCGAGAACCCGAAGAAATCCGATGGTATACCAGAAAGGGTGGCGAGTAGGAGACGAGGCACCTTGACGCAGGGAGCGGGGAGAAAAAAAGAGAAAAAGTACTGTCGTGGTATACTAACCGCGACGAAGAGACGACGATCAAGTAATATGTAAATAAGGCGTGTCTAATCTATATAATGGACTATATTTGGCGTTCGGTATAGGTATTAGAGCCCCCCCCCCCGGCGTCGTCGACGCTGCGACGACTACGACGACGTACGCGAACGCGTCGTACGCGTCGTATTTATCAAACGACCGACGACGACGTCGCGGTACGCGGTACCCAAGGTAGCTCCGCGTCGTATACGCCTCACGCACACATGCATACGACTTATACCAAATTAAGCTAAAATAACCTCGAGTAAACGATTTTCTTCGAAATATTAACGCGTCGTACGAGACGACGATGAAATAATCAAGCTGAAAATTTATTCGGAGGAAAAAAAAACGTTCGAGCGAATATAACGCTTGTCGCGAACAAAGAACGGTGGAGGGGGGAGCAGCGAAGACAAAAGATGTAATCATTTACATATTAAGCGATCGTGTATCACGGTAGCTCAACTATCTCGGAATGTGTCCGATCGAGAAAATGGTACGAATATGATAGAAAAAACTCCAGGCAGCTGGTTCGGGTGCTTTTACCAACACTTGTTACGTTTATGGCATTTTAATTAGGGATATATCCTCGAGCCTAAGTAGTGTAATCCCGTTAACCGAGGGTGATTTGAATACGACATCGATGGAGGTTTGTTGTCGTTGGGTGGATTTTTTTGGACGTTTTTTCACGAGGTTTTTTGCTCCGTTGGGGAACCCCCGGTCGATGTTTTTTATCGCGTCATCTGCGGTAAAGGTGGCGCTGCGAGAAGGGGTGAATAAACAAAATCCACCTTGTGGTGCTGATTCGCGACGACAAACGAGGTAATGGAGAATATTCGGCGTTGGAAAATTTCGTATTTTTTAAGGTTCGCGAAAAGCATTCAAGGAGGGGGTGGATGAAGGAGGAAAATCAATGGCGGCTTCAGCCTTGCCATAATCAAGAGACCAGGGAAGATGACTTGAGAGCGATAACGAAAGCTCGAAATGAGGGGATTGTCGTGTAACCACGGAGCGCGGAGATCTGCTAAGGGAGGAGCACCACGAGGAGGAGTCTAATGACTCGAGGAAGGTGATCGAAACGAACTCAGTGAGGTGAAATGCATCGTGCATAAGTTGGTCAACGAAAGGGGTCGCGATTAAGGTTTGAAAAAGGTGGGAAAAGCTCGAAAGTTCGATTTGGAAAGCTTCGACGAGTTGATGCGAATTGATTAATTTTCAGGTTTGTAATGAAGTAAATTTGGAGGTGATTCGATCAATAAAAATCGAGTTAAGTTCAATTTGTTAGTGGAAGGGTCGTAACCGGATGAGCAGGCCGATTCGGCCCTTTTGTTCTAAAAAATTGAAATTAATGTGGTAGTTAGGTACTGTTGAGATGCGTTCATGACCTAAATTTCAGACCTCTCTCCGCCCCTTTTTGAGAAAAAAATTCCCAACTGAAAAACACCTAGTTTTGGCTTCTGACTAATGACCGAAAAGAAAAGAAAACTTCAGGTCTTCACATTATTTGGGGGTCAATAGGGCACTTACTACCGAGGTTTCAAAATTTCCACTCAGCGAGGCCATAGTGAAATTGAAAAAAAAAACAAGTTAAGAAACGTATTGAGGGGCGGGGGGTAAAATGATGGTGGGGGATTGTCGATTTTTGTGTATAGGCCATACACAAAGGTCTACCACATAGAAAAATTTCAACCTGCCCCTCTCACCATATTGAGAAAAAAATTCAGACCTGTTTCTCAATTGGGATTTTTTTCTTAAAAAGAGGTGGGAGTAGGGGTTTGAAATTTTGGCCATGAGGGTGTCTCAATAGTACCTAACTACCAACTTAATTTCAATGTTTTTGAACAAAAAGGCCAAATCGGCCTGCTTACTTGGTTATGACCTTTGTTTAAAGAGCTCTATTAGCGAACTTTGGATTTGAAAAAAGTTGTATACTCGTAAATGGTTAATACTACATTTATAAATGATGAATAATTTTCAAACAGTCTATCAGTGTTGCTCTGTGATTGAAGTTGGCCTTACGAAATCGTGAAAAGCTCAAAATTCCAGCTTTTGAGGAAGAAATTTCGATATTGAACGATGTAAAATTATGAAGCAAGAGGAAGGGTAAACGGGGTAGCGGGGGATAGCCAAATTCTTGAAAGGGAATCTTCGGAAATTGTTTTTAAAAAAAAGAATCAAGTTTTCTCAAACGTGGAAATGATTCTGTTACAAAAAACCAACAAAAAGATAAAAAATGAAGCTTCAGAACTTTCAACGAGCTATAAAAGCTCAAAAGTTTTAATAAAAAGCTTGTAATTTCGATATAGTGTTGCAATTCAAAAAGAAAATAACGTGAAAAATGCGATAGTGACCTCGATTCAAAACTCAACAAAGCTCATCAAAAGCTAAAACCCCGAGCTCTTTTTTGCAGAAATTTTGAAAAAAATTAAGAAAATGTTGAGATAATTTAGATAATTTTTTGAGGTAATTGCCTCGCTGGAAAACGAAATTTTCTAATTAATTTCAATAGTTTGAAAGTTGTGCTTTTTTAGCTTTCATGGGTAACATATTTTAATTAATATTGTATTCTGTGATCAAAATTTTAAAAAATTCGTATGTTCCAAAGTCTTGGATGTTTGGTATTAAAAGCTCGCTCAACTTTGAAACTTCAACTTTGAGCTTTTTTGGTAGACTTTGTTGAACGTAAAGTCATATTTTTGTGAGTTTAATAAATCGTACTCAGGACTTCAAAAAAGTTGATGGATGTTGAGACGAAAGTTGAAAAAATGACATTACTGAATTGGCCACCCGATGTTTGAGCTCTTCCGCCATCTTAAGCTCACGCACCTTAGGAAACTTGAAATCTAGAGCTTTACAAAAAACCCGCGTCAAATGAAACATTATTTTTTGTCGCCTTAATACCTCGAATGAGATACCTTATCTCGCTCCAGATTCGCAAAAGTTTATTCAACTCCCTTGGAAAGTGGAGCTTTGACGCGTCAAAATAATTAATAAAAACACCCTTAGCGATATCGTGCATTAGTGGGTAATTTCACCCCCTCTCCTTACTGAAATCAACGTCACGTCGCCCCTTCGCTTGTGTTTTTCCCTCGTGAGGGAAAACTAACGTAAATTCCAATTTTTAATCACGTCGCGCAAAAATACGCGAAAATAAATGGCGTCGTTGACGGCGGAAAAAAAACCCCAAAGTTACACCCCTGCGCCGAGGTCACCTACCATAATCTACACGCGTATTTATTTTTTCGGCAAATTAAAAAGAACCGCGCCTTTAATTTGGCAAAAGTATACGAGCGAAGAGAAAGTAAGAAAAAAACAAGCGAAGGAATTAAACCCGAGAGAAAATAACGCAGCGGCGGCGCGGACGTGGAAAAAGGGAGACGAAGGCGTGAAAATAATTTAAAATTTCGAATTTAATAAACCAAAACGAAAAGTGTGGTGGAGGGGAGCAAGGCGTTCTAAATACCTGTAGCTAATTTGGAAATTCGCGAATAAAGTCGAGTAATATTTACCTCGTTGAGAGCCCCCCCTCCGTTTCTTGGATTTTTCGGAGCTGTCTTACTTCGCCGTCTATCCACCGTATTCCCTTAGGACGATGGTAGGGATGAAATCGGAGAGGAGGGAGGGGGAGGCGAAATGAAAAATACGCGTTTACCGACACCCGGCATGCCATGTACGAGGATGTAAGACGGCGGCGAAGAGATGAATAGAGGAATCATCCGAAGGAAAACGAAACAACTCGAAGAAAGAGAATTCAGAAAGTAAAAAATGAATCTCATTTTGTAATGTAATAAAAAATGGGCGAAGATCTGATCGCCCGCGCGTCGCGGCGCGGGGGCGCTGAGCGCGCCGAAATGAAAAGAAAAACGTAATTACTTTCTTAGAAAATAAGAATTTTCGGCGAGAGAAAGAAAAGTAGTACGAAGGAATGAGCTGGAAAAAAAAGGATGAAAGAATGAAAGAAAATGTAAAGACGGCGGCGGTGGCGGCGGCGACGACGTCGAAAAACCGAGACGACGGCGGCCGCGGAGAAAAAAGAAAAATACGAAGAAGATCGAAAAAGAAAGGAGACGAAAGGAGAGAGGGAGAGGGAAAAAAAGAAAGGGAACCGAAATAAGCTATTTTAATGGAATTTTTAATGAGATCCATTTTGGCTTTTAGCTGTATTCCGTTCTATTAAAATCATTTCAAAAAACTAGAAAAAACTTTTAATACATTAAATTGCGTAGCTCTCGAGTAACATAGAATAAGGACACGACGAAGAAGCGGAGCGCGAGCCGAGCGAAAGGAGTATTTTGTCGTGTTTTTTGTATGCCGGAGCTTTGGCCGGGGCGAAGGGGAGACGGTACGAAAAAGGAAAAAAATTCCTCATTTTAATGCCGTATAAACGTTTTTGTTAAAGAATTCGTCGTGTCTTTTTATTGCTTTATCAATTATTTCTCGAAATGAAAGTACCCAAAATGGCGGATAACGTCGTCCGCGTGTAAAATAAAAAACCCGAGGATTTGCGACGGTGCGGGGAGGTGTCGAGTAAAAGATTAATCGAGAAGCGCGTCCACGACGACAGCGGCATCGCCGTTGGAACGAAGACAAAAAGGTTACACGAATACTCGCGAGATATTCATACGAAGTATGTATCGATGAAACGAATAAATGGAAAAAATCAAGGGGTACTCGTCATTAAAAAGGTAAATACGGTTGATTAGCCGACGAAATCGTATACCCGCGTAGAAAATCAATTAATTTTTCGAGCCTTGGTACTCCGTTTGGGAAGACAACGCTGGAAGCGTCGTTGTATCGGAGTAGAGGCCGCGGAAGATGAAAAAAATCGTTTAGGATCATTAGCTAACTAACTTTCACAATCAACAACTCACGCCTCATCAAGCACGACAACATAAACCGCCACTGCCGGCCTAAGCGAAAGGGTAGCGCCGTCGCAGCGTCGTTGTAACGACCAAACTAAGTTGTTAGAAACGCTTTTTGATTTTGTTTTAAAATCTCATCGCGACTTGGATGTTTGTAAACGTCGAGATGTGTACGATAAAATTTAACGACCGGAGAAGTTTTTTTCGATGTTTGTTTACAATTAAGGTGAAGTTTTCTCCAAGTTTAGTGCTTTTTTGGAGCTTTGCATAATGACGAGGATGATTACCGAGGCGAGGCGGCAGCGACGATGAGAAAGTTTGTAAATGCGAGTTGTTTCTTAAGGGCGGTAAGATGGGCGGTGGTATGGAGGCGAGATGGAGGTATCGGGTAGTAACGAAATTTCAACCGAAGGTCTTATGACGATGGTAAGCTCGAAAAGAATGTCGGAATCGAATTCGGCGTCGTTGAAAGCCGTATAATCGATATGTTTGATGATATGTTATCAGTATTTCATTCATCCCCCTCCCCCCGCCCAAGTATTTGAAGTTACCCTAAACTCCTCCAGGTATATTTTATTCATTTACAAACGTCTATTAAAAAAAGTTCCCAAGTTATTCGATTGATGGATTAATTTCAGCGGAATATTTCCTATGAACTGGAGTCAAGTAGCAGTAAGCTCAAAAAAAATGTCAGAATTGAATTAAGCGACCTTGAAAACCTTACAATCGATATACATGACGACATTTTAACAATATTTCATTTTACCCTTCTCCTCTCCCCTCTACTCTCTTCCCCATTTTAGTGAAAGACCATCACTTCTCCACTTCTTTTCAGTTTCCGCATCAAATATGTAATTTTTCTCAATGTTTACCTGGTAGTTTACCTAGGGTTATTTTCCCGCATATTGATAGCTAAATTCTAGCAAGATTTTTCCAGCAAACTCCAGTTAGGTGACAGTGAGCTGAAAAACAACCCTGGTAATGAATTCAGCACCCTTAAAAATCTAACAATCGATATACATGAAAGCTTTTTATCAATATTTCATCCTCATTATTCCTCAACACCCTTTATTGGGCATAATCAACCCCTTTTTCTACAACATAACTCCTCATTTTGACTACGAAGTTATTTTGAGGGGAAGATTCCAATAAAAAATGTATTGTTGAACACAACTCGTTATTCTTATTTCGGGTAATCCAAAACTTCTAGCTGAAATTCTCGTAAAAAAGTTAGATAGGATGTCTGAAGAAAAGGAGTGATTTTAGGGGAGAAATGAGGAGGAAAGGGGAGGTGGTGATAAAATTGCGTCATGTATATCGATTATTAGATTTTCAGTGACGCTGAATTCGAATTTGAGGTCATTTTTCTAATCGGAGGCAAATTGTTATCAGTAGTAGAAGTTATCCCCTCTACTTTTCTTTTTTTTCAAATTGGAGGATTTTGCGTTTAAATACCGAAGGTGTGACATATCATATTCGAACAAAATAGTTGATCTAAAGCATCCACCAATTCCAAGTCCCTTCCTCCCTTTATTTCCCCCCTCCCCCTCCCAGCGAAATCCAATCTCCCTTTACTCTGAAGCGCTGTTTCTGGGTGCTTGTTCAATTGAATATTTTGATTTTCTGTGAAAAGCACGTTGAAGTGAAGTCCAGTATGATCTCAAGTGTTGAGGAGGTAAAGAGATCGAGTGGTGGAATGCGATGAAGAGGAGAGGAGAGGAGGAGTATTTTGTAAAATCGCTGAGGAATCACCGTGCTGTATGTATTCTTGATTAATTATTGGCCAACATCGTATCCGGACCATTGAGTAATTTTAGGAAAATTTTTAAATAAATCGGAAATATTTGTTTAAGATGAGAAGAGGGGACAGGGACGGCGTATCTGAAAAAATTGATAAAAAATCTTCATGTATATCGTTTGTTTGGTACTTTGCGGCGCTGAATTCAGGTCTGAGGTCGTTTTAACGATGTTACCTTCGGTTTGGGCGATATCATCTCATCACGTTGTTAAATTCCGACGAAATTAGCCCTAACAATCGGAAACTTGTCAAATTCTGGGAATGCTTTTCACCAAAGCTACCGTAATTACCGCCTGCCGAGTGAAAAAAAAATGAGAAATCTAGACGACACGCCGCCCGCACGCCGCCGCTCATCTCGTGATCCTTCGCCGAGACATTACCAGCGGCTGATCAAAGTCGCGCTGATTCATCTCGAACGCTTATAAACACGCTACGCCGTTCGAACGCGCATCTAATTTGAATTGAAAATTACCGATTGGTGGAAACAACGCGGCCGGCCGTTTAGACTTGTATGTGGTTTGGCGTTGATTGTGCACATACGCGGGACGACTTGGCCGTTTAATTATTACGATTTCGAGACAATGGCGAAGCGTAATGTCGCATAGGTGAAAAAAAGGCGCGCTCGTATCTCGGTGGCGGGCTCGCGTTTGTGGTCGTATTAATTAAACAACAGTTGGAAAGATGCGCTGAAAATGGAGAATGAAAAGAGAAAAAAATAAACAAAACCTTCTATCGGTACCAGCGAACAAAAGAATTAACTCCGCGAAGCCGTATCGGGCTTGAGATGGAGAGAGAGAGTGGCAGAGAGAGAACGCGCGACGATCGCAATACCTATGCAACTGTCTTGGACGACTTTGACACTAATAATTAATGGCGAAGCGGCTTAATCTCTGATATCATGCGAAAAATCCGGAATTTTAAACTCGCGCATAAATAGTCTGGCCGATTACGGAATACAAAATTATACCTTCGTCTGGGGTTGCACGTTTTTTTTTTCCTTTGCTGCTTAACGAGCGGGGAAAGCGTTGGAAGTCGTGGCGCGCGGAAAGGAAACCCGTACAGCGGGGGCGAGGAACCTTATTCGCGCGGACGAAACCGCGTTTCGCGTCCATAAAGTATTCAAGTCGTGTTTCGCGAAACCAGCCACGGACAGCGGACTTTGAAACGTACCCGCGGCCATTGTTAGATAATCAGACGTACACCGGACGGCTTTTCTCGTTGCGCGTCGACAAAAACCTCTCGTCCGATCCATCATTCAATCAAGCGGCCATGTCGCGAAGAAACGCGCCAGCACGCCGTATCCGTAGCGCGGCTAAATTAACGAGCGCGCCGGCCAACAGCCTCGGCCGTCGTTGGACGGACGTACCATCGCGTACCACCTTTTTGCGGTAACTCGCGCCGCGAACGCGGATCGCGGAGACACCGGAGAGACGCGGAGCGAGTGGACTGACGTGGTATTCTCGTCGATGTCAATCAAAAGCCTCGCGCGGAGATGCACGTCGTCGTGCCGGCGGCGTTTATCAGAGCAATTTTCCCAGCGACCTGAGGTTTTTCACTCGATATGGAAAAATCTAAAAATTCAATCGTTAATTGCCCGTATGTCGTGGAGTCCATTTAAAGTAAATACCCTCTTTTTTTTCTCTGCCGTCGGGAACGCGGATGAGCGGCGCTCGGGCTTGTTGGTATTCTGGACGATTACAGATCGTGTATCGGGATCAGCGACGAGATTTATTCGCGGATTAACATCTCCTTTCGTCGGTCTCGTTCGGCCGAATTGTTAATGATCGCGAGGTGAATTGAAGAATAAATGCTTTCGTCGTGTGTGCGTTGGTTTCCTTCGTACGACATATTTGATCGGATTTCTCTCGGAGACATATATAATGATATTTTCGAGGATTGGGAACATCATCAGGGGGCGTTGAATCAAAAGCACCGTGAAGTTCTACCTCGGCTGCGTCATTTGAGAATCTTCATAAGCACATTCTTACCCTGAAATTCCATCAAAGGCGTCGAAAATCAACGTTATTATTACCTGTTTGAAGGAATCCGAAGATCCGGCATGCCTAATGACTCTGGCACTCGATTTAGAGCAAAAACACTTTGAAAATCGGATTCAGCGAGTAGAAAATCACGGATTTTGATACCAAACACGACAGGTTTACATAGTTTTTGAATTTCCGATTTTCTACCCCCTCCCCTCGCCACCTTTCCTGTGCAACCATAGATGAAATTTGTTCATTTGGAAATTCGAACTACATATTTCTGTACCTCGTATCGCAATCGCTCTGCTGTCCCTAGAGCATAAGTACACCTCCCCTCCCCCATCTCGCGAAAAGAAGTTTTTGGTGGAGAGTGGGGAGAGGAGGTATCATCAAAATGATTTTTCAGCGTAACTATGTTATTTATTCGCGTTAATTGTGATTTTTTTGCCATCATGAAGTTTGAACGGAGTTTCTAATTTTAATATTGTACTTTAATTAAAACTCGTATGAAAAGTGCTGGGGAGATGTTGACAAATCGACGATAATTTACTTGCAACATGAAAATCGACCTCAGATTCGAATTTAGCGTCGTCAAAAACCTAATAATCCATATGCATGACGCATTTTTATCACTACCTCCCCTTTCCCTTTCATTCCTCCCCTTTTCTCCCCTACAGCGACTCCTCCTCTCCTCGTGCCTTTTTCCCGTTGTTTTTATGATAGAGCAATTAGAACGCTTACTCACCTTCACGAATGCTATTCCCCTCTAAAAAGCTAAATTTCCCCTTAAAACGCATTTATCATCGAAATATGGGGAAATGTTGGGAAAAAAGGGAATAATTATGCCCAATGGGAGTGTTGGGGAGCGATGGGGATCTAGTGTTGATAAAGTGCCTTCATGTATGTCGATTGTTAGGTTTATGAGGGTGCTGAATTCATTTCCGGTGTCGTTTTCGAGCTCATTGTCGTCCAACTGGAGCTTGCTGGAATTATTTCGCAGGAATTTGGCAAATGATGAAGGTAAAACCGCTAATATGAGTTTGAAAGAATGTCAATTAGACAATTACGTTCAAAACGAAATGGGAGAAAATGTTGTATGTTATCTGAGGAGGGGATGATGGTGCTCTTACGGTGGTGGGGGGAAGGGGGTTAACCAGAATACCGACAATACGACGTCATTTATATCGATTGTTAGGTTTTCAAGGTCGCTGAATTCGATTCCGGTATCATTTTCGAGCTCATTTTTACCGATTTAGAACTTCACGCGTACGCTATCTTTTCACGGTCAAGATACTAGCGAATTTTACGCGTTTATTCTCTCGCGCTCAGCCGAAACGGTTATTTCACCTCGTCGAACGGAGAATCACCGGCTAAAACGTCGCATTATCGGAATGGGGCCGAACCGGTGCGCGAACGTCGGTGGCATATATCGCGTCTTTTGGCGAAACCTATCGAAGCCATAAATATGCAAAAATATCGCACGGCAGACGAATTCGTTAACCTTGAATACCACAATGCCGAGACAATAAGCGAAATAGCGGTAGCCCGGCTACGTATGTATTTATGCGCATAACACGAGCACACGTACACGTGTCCGTATAAACGAACGCGCACACAGACGGCCGTAGAAGAAGAAGATACGACAGACGGTAAAAGATCTTATAGACGTAAACCGCGTACGCTGATTAATGTTCTGCTGTTTTATTCGTACGAGTCGACGAAAAATTTAAATACAAAATTTCAAAATAACCGCGTGAGATCGACGATGAATGGGACGGCGGACGGGGAGAAGGGTGGGACGAAAAATAACCATCGTTGGTACGTAAATTAATACCGGTAAACCGGTTAATATCGTGCGGTGTCCGGCCTCCAGAGTACGCCGGAAACGCGACTTTTGGATTTTATGGCGTTTTATTTCTCGTTCGGCGTTTAGCTCGTTGTTCGTGGTAATTCGTCAATTCCAGAAGCTCCGGGATGCGGATCGGTTTACCAAAGGTGGCGAGACGAGGCGGCCGAACGTGTTCGGGCGAGAGATGTAAACATGCTGAGAGGCGATGGCCTTTAGGGCTTGGGTAATTATCGCCTGAGAAAATTCCGCCGATTTGCGGCTCGATCCGAAGCACTTCGCGGTATTCTATCGTTGCAAAAAACGAAGAAGGAAAGATGGTTAAAGAAACGGCCTCGATAAGAGGTAAGAAAAGTACGTAGGGAGCCGAAGAAGTGCGGTACGCAAGTACCCGAAAAAAAGTATACGGTATACGGAATTCGAAAGGTCGATAGTATTCGGCATCCCTATCGCATAAACTAATTTCCGATTTAATGTCATAAGCCCGAATGAGAAAAGTTTCCTTTTTTATACGTACTTTTATTTTTTATCCTTCGCTACGTTTTTTCTTCTTTTCTTTCGTGTGTTCGCCATTTTAAGAAAAATACTTGGCCCAATAAACCATAACGGATTTTAACTCTATCGGAAACAAAAAAAAAAAGCGAAGAAAAAAAATGGTTCTATTTTGTTGGAAAGTCATTCTTATAAAATTAAAAAGAACTCTAGCGAAAAAATAAGAAAGATTACAGGGGAAAAAAAGGATTATAAAATGACGAAGATAGCGAATCTCTTTTGGTGTTTTTTTTTACCTCCGCGTCGCCCTCCTTCTATCCTTCGCTTTTACTCCGATCGCTTTTCTGTGCTGAGATGCCTTTAATAAGTTTGCCAACGAGAAACCGAACTCCTAACGTTGTACGAAGAGTTGGGTAAAAATGAGCGACGGAGAAGGATAGTTTGGGATATTTTTACGGTAGCGTGTGTGTGAAGATGGGGGGATGATCCTGGAAGTGTTGCCTTTCAAGATGAAAATATTTCCCGAAGTAGCGCGAAAGGTGGTGTTGGAGTTTGGCCGAAAGGAAGAGATGGAAATTTGAGGTTTCTCAAAATAAGTGATTTTGCAGTTCTTTACTGTTTTTTTGTTTTGATCAATTTTTTTCATCTCTCATTTTTCAAGTTTTCTTCTTTTTGTTTTTGATTGGAAATTTGAGGTGATATGAAAAAACACATCGGTATAAAAAATACGCCTTATTTTATTCTCAATAAGTTTTATATTCAGTATTTTGCCAAAAATTGGACCAGTGGTTCGTAAAATTTGTTTTTGTGGGGAGCAATATTGTGGCAAAACTGTTCGAGGAGTTTTCTTAAAAAATTTTGCAAATTTAATATGATACGAAAAAAATGTTGAAATGAAAAACATCCCTTATTCGATTTCCGGCAAATTTTGTAAGCCACGTTTTCATCAAAATTGAGTGAAATTCATCTCAATGAGGGGTTCTTTTGAGGCAAATACTCCCAAAATGAGGTTTTTCCTATTATAATGCAAAAACTCGAGATGTGAAAAAAATCACGAAACGAAAAATATGCGCTTATTGATTCTCTACAACTTTGGTGTTTTTTTTTACCTTTGATGAACTTTGTATATTTTTTTTCGCCATTTTTCACATTTAACCTAAATACTCCAATTTTGGGTCAAAGTCAGTTCACGAGGTTGGTTGATTTTTGGATAAAAATGTGCTTGCGATGGGAAATCCAAAAAAATTTTCAACTTTTTTGAGCACACTTGTAGCACAGGTCTCGTGACACGTGACGAAAGCACGACATCGAGTATTCGCCGCTACCCGATGGTGGAATTCGGCGTGAATTGCGAGCACACGCCGGAAAACGGTGAAGGCCCCGAACGTAACATGGAGAAAAACAAATTTCGTCGGGTAACTGGCAATACTGCGACGAAAGCGAGACGTTCGCGTCGCAGAGGGTGAAAAAAAGCCGAGAGGAGGAAAAAGACCAGAGAAAGAAAGCAAACTGTGCTCTCACACATGAAAACACACGTATAGAGTATATATAAAAGGCAGATTAAAGGGTTCAATTGGTATGTGGCATCACGAATAAAGTATCGGCTAAAAATATATCTCGAGCCGTGTCACCACCCATGGTGAGAAAAGGGCGTGGTTTCTCGCCGTAATATAAATTCCAATAATATCATTTTGCCAACTATTATTAAACTTTTTCCTCTTTTTGTAACAGCGGCCGCGGCAAGACGGGTAGCGTCGCGTGCTCCTTCGTCGCTGCCTCGGTCACATCCGAGTTGCTTTTTCGAAGGCCTCGCGATATGAACGGCCATCGCATTAAAAAATCTCCCAACGATGGGCGCCTTTAGCGTCGGCTTTTAAAAGGGTAATTAAAGGCGCAACGACGATGTCGGCGTCGTGTCGAATGCGATAAAAAAATTATTTTTTTTACTATCCCAAACCGCTCGTTTTAGAGAAATTTTCGACGAAAAAGCGTACCTTTTTTTTCCGTTTACGATTTTACGACTTCGAGCTTATTTGCATCGTCGGAGTACACGGTCGAGCTTTCGTTCGAGGAGAAAGAGGAAGCTTTTTATTTGCGCGACAAAAATACGATACTTTTAAAAAGCCTCGTTGGCGAAATATCACAGATTAATTTTTAATTCGAGGTCTTACACGAACGACCGCAATTGGTACTTGTAAAATTTGCCGGCGCAGTTGACGCGAGATTTTAGAGCTCGTTCGATGAATAAAACAAGCCGACGAATTACCCGCCGCCGCCGCCGCCGTCGTCGCTGCGATGTCATAACGGAGGCGGCGACGTAAGCGGCATCGTTGCGGAGGAAATTCGACGTTAATAAAGTTGCATACGTTGGCTCCGCGAATACGAAGCGAAAGCGAGTTAATGGAGATGCCTAATGGCGTAGATGTAGGCGTACGAGCGAGATTATCGGAGAGGTGAGAGATCGGGGGATGGAAAATACGAAATTCGACGGCGTCGCGAAGCAAGCGGAGTTTTAAGACTGTTGACAAATTCGCGTTATAGTTTAATGGCGAATTTATCGTGATTTAATGAGAATTTCGGCGGTAAAATTTGTCTTTATTTATAATGCGAAAGACAAAGTGATGGTACTTGAATTGAAAATTACAAGAAATTCGCGGAATTGTAGAATTACTCGTAAATTGAGGTAATTATCATTAATGGTCCAAGTTTTCTGTATGTTTGATGTGAAACATGAAAACCTCTTGTTTCGATGAAATTCCGGAGTTCGATAATTTATCGGTAATTACCGAAACTATTACGTCATATTGTTACCGAATGGTTTGGTTTCTTATTTTCTTATTTGCATTAAAATACACACATTTTTTGGCAGCAAAATTATCGTAAAGCGTAATTTACCAGTAATTAACATATTATGAGGTAATTACGGAAATTTATGGTAACTTTTGTTATTATATCTTCGTATCATTTTCTGATAATTTACTTTCGTTATTTTCTTATTTTCCCTGTAATGGGTAATTCGATGGTAATTACTGAATTTACAAGGTAATAACGGTAATTTACAATAATTACACAACAATTACGGTAATTTACGGCAATTGCAAGAGAATTACGGTCATTTACGATAATTAAAAGTTAATTACAGTAATTACGGTAATTTATAGTAATTACAAAGTAATTACGGTTATTACGATAATTACAAGTTGATTACAGTAATTTATGGTAATTACAAAGTAATTACAGTTATCACGGTAATTTACGGTAATTACAAAAATGACGATATATTTAAACTTGAAGTAAATTTTGGAAAATTTCCATTATGATTTATTTTACCGTGTATCACGCGAGATGCACAACGGTTTTTACCAAGATGATGCAGTAATTACGGTATATTACGGGAAAATGTTACAGTAATTTACTTCCATCTTGGATTATGCACAAGATTTTTTAAATTTCTTATTAATGATAAGTCCTGTTGCAATTTGGTAAATACGGTAAATTGGAGAATTACGCCGTTTATTTTTGAAAATTACCATTAAAATGAGAATGAGTAATTTGTGCTTATTATTTACTTAATCAAAAAAAATCCCAAGCTTTTGCTTGATTACACCGTATTTCTAATATTCTACTTGGCGATCTAACGACCAAAAGTAAAATATGGTAATTTACCGTAATTTGATGGTTTTTACTTTGAAAAAATACCTGTAATGCGCGAACTTGTCTTGAATATTTTTCATTTTGTTTCAGATACAAAATTACCATCGCGGCGAAGTACGCCTTATTTTCGGTAATTTCTGGTAATTCGTTGTTAGCGGTATCGGTGAGTTTGTAATTTACATTATTTAACGGGTATTTACCCGAAAATACCGGGTAGACCGCGATGATACTTGCGTTTACCGCGTTTCAAGTGCCCCTTCACTTCCATGGGCATGTGTACCTCGTATAAGGCAACTTCTTACGTTTTATGAGTTTTTCGCAAAAAAAAAAAAAAAACTTGAAATTGTGACAGTGGAAAAAAAAGCATTATGCAGTGTCTACTTATCATCGATAATAGAGAAGTTGTGCGACGCGGAAAACCCTACGAATGATTCCCTGATTATGTGATATATAGGCCAACTAATCAACGTCTAAGTGGTTTTAGTTGCTATCTTGGCGTTTGGAAGGGGAGGCGTGTGAAATGGCTTTACTCGTATTTTATTGGCTGTTGAGGATACGAATTTGTGATTGTGATGAGAAAGATAAATCATGCTTCTTCGACGTGCTTCTTCGCCTGAGGTTGATTCGGATGTAAATAAGATAAGAATGTAAATTACGCTTTCGATAACGGATGGCGTATATCTCGAGATGAACTAGATAAGGGACTAGGTTCGATTAACACCTCGAAATGGAAAATATTTGCGAATAATTTTCGGCAGTAGATTCGCGGTGTCTGCTGGGCGTGCTGCAGCGTTGGCTCGGTTGGACTACAAATGGCGGAGATAAGGTTTATGTTGCTTTGGTCAGCGCACATGTTGACTTTTGTTCAATCAGCATTGATAGGTGCGGTTGATTTGAACTTTCAGCTGAACTTCGAGTGGAAAGTGAACGAGGAGTATTACGTCGATAAGAGCTTGCCCATCAAAGCAATCGTCCAGGATACGCACAAAGTGATTATTATTCGTAGGCTGAATGGCTGGGGTAAACGACTTAATATCCGCATGCTGTATAGGTTCTTCGACGGAGGCGATTCACGATGGTATGGTAAGGATGCTGTTTGAAGGAGGCGAATACTAGTATTCCCGCGATCATGCCAGAGGGCTTCCAAAACCGTCGAAGATCGAGCGGCACGCGGAAATCATACAACGTCAGGGTAAGCATCCTTGTTAGGAGATTTTTTTCGACAGTATAAGTGATATGGAAAGTGTTCACTTTGTGCTGCTACAAGCAGTAAAACAAGAATTCCGGTGGCGAAAGTACTTGCAGGAATGGATATCGAAGAATGCTTCGTTGAAGGAGAGATTCGACAGAAGTATAGGAATTACGGCGAGGCGAACGGGGCCGAGACGAGCGTTTATTACGTTTTATAGATTCTGTAGGACTTTCTCTTTTCGGAAAAAAAAGTGTGTAGTCGAGTCAGTAGGGGTCTAAAGTACTGTGTGAGCCTTCGACTATAAATTTGACCGCGATGACGCGACGCTTTGAGATAGTGTTACTTTTCATGGTTCCACCAATAGAGATGTCCAGAGAGGATGTGGTGGATGGGTTGAGGTTCTTCAGCGAGATACTGTACAAGTACCACAAACAAAAGGTATACGTATTTGTGGAAAGTTACGAAACCTCTTTTTTTTGCGATACCAACGATATCAACGGACCGAAGAAGATAAAAGAATTGATGACGTTGTTCCGAGATATATATTGTCGTGTGTTCAATAACAATCCCTATGTTGAGAAGGGTATACTGACCGGCGTCCTGAGGCTGGCGGACGTCTACGAAGTGGTGTTCTCGCACGTTGATAGCGTGCTCGAGGACACGATACTGGACGAAAGATTCTCCGAGTTTTTCGGCTTCCGTAAGCATGAGGTTAACGAATGGTTGACGAAGGTGATATCCAAATTGAATCAGTCTTCGGGGGGTTCTGGAGAATACGGTATCAGTGAGGTACTAGTGAAGGAATTACGTGCCGAAGCTATGTCCAAGATGAATGAAACTACGGAGAGCGCCCTGGAAAGAGGACGTTGCGGGTACAAATATAATGGATACCACTGCAAACCTTTGTCAGTTATTCACTACTTCATATTCCCTTCGCGGATATGTCGGATGCAACGATCCGTGCAAATAAAAGCGCTAGGATCTAGCACATTTAGACACTGGTATCCGCTGGTGTTTTCTGATTTCTTGTCATCGAACGATATAAAAAAAACCGTGGTGAAGTGGCTCCTCGGCGATAGCGTCCTTTGTCCAGTGGCGCAGTTGAGAACACAGGATACCAACAATCTACCTCTGCGTGAAAGCTTACTACTCCATTACGGATACCTAACCCCATCGGCCAAAGTTAACGGTAACATGTACTTGAATATACCAAACGACGACGAGAAGCTATGGTTTCTACAACGAATCGCTGCCTTCCTAAGGAAGCACCTGTCAAGAGACATTACACCATCACTGAGGCTGACGCTGATCGAAGGCAAGTTCAATAGGATTCCAACTTTATGGCGTCGTGGTCTTTCAGAGGTGCTGAACGAGACGTTCTACGATTACGTGTTCATCATGACGTTCGACGATTTTGACGATTTAAACGAGTATTTTTACCCCAGACAATACGAGATGTACTTGGGGATGCAAAATGCAACATCCAAGGTGTCCGCGTTTCTCACCATTAAGCCTGGCGTTCCGTCGAACAGCGTGAACATCCTCGCTAACGGAGCAGCCGCTGTGGTCGTGTTTCCCATGGCCAACGATAATGATCTCGACTCCGCGGCTAGAGAATGCGTTCGAGAAATGGATGTTGTAAATTTTCGTCGATACATTGACAATAATGACGGAATTAAGAGAATTAAGAAAATATGCGTGGCCTTTCACATAGGTAACGCAACGGTGCGTTGTGTAGAAGAGGATCTTCCGTCGAGGATTTGAAATGGGGGGGGTTTGTGATGTGTAGTACTTTTGTTGAACGTGGTTTTGATAAATAAATAAGACGTTAGATTTTTTTAAACGGTTATTCATCGCGATTTATCAAATTAGGAGACGTATTGCCCCTCCGGCGTGACCTATATTAATCACGGAGACGCAATCTACTACGTAAGGCGTACTAGCGGCATGTTAGTGGGGATGTGACGGGGAGTGGTGGTAGACGATGTGAATATTAATAAACGTTTTAATCACGGGGTGAGGGTTTATCGTGAAATGAATCAGATAGGAAGAGTATGTTGGTTCATCGTTACGAAATCGATTGATAAGTAATCATTTGCAGTGGAGTTGCCTCGTGTGAAGCTCTTGGTGAAGGTGATACACGTACAAATATGACGTGATCGTAACGAAATACCGCGAATTTTTATTACGCGGTTAGACACTGTTGAAATGAAGGTGGCAACTATGTGGTTGATGGTACTTGCAATTGCCTCAGTGATGATTTTAGGACCCGAAAGAAGCATGGCTGAATGGGGTTACGATGATGGACCACGAGTGCATCATGTCGATAAAAGCTTATTCATCAAAGCAATCGTCGAGGATACACACAAGGTCATCGTGATCCACAGACCGCACGGCTGGGGTAAAACATACAACGTCAATCTGCTATACCAGTTTTTCGGTGGAACGTATCCAGAACGGGAGACGTGGCATAGACACCTAGCAGAACAAGAAAGAGGCTCACTCGAAGGACGTAATTGTACTCGTAGACCCATCCTAAAGAGACCGTTGAAGATCGCCCAGCACAAAGACATCATGGAACATCTAGGTGAGCATCCGTGTATCAAGATTTCGTTCTGTGGTGTGCATAACGAGGGAGGGGTGCGAGAGAAGGTGCTGAAGCGATTGAAAACCGAATTTCGTGATCGTGAGTACCTGCAGGAATGGATTGGATTTGCGAACAATACCCTGAAGGAGAGATTCGACAAGTACAGGAATTACGGCGAGGCGAACATCAGCGTCGAAGAGATGTCCAGAGAGGATGTGGTGGATGGGTTGAGGTTCTTTAGCGAGATACTATACAAGTACCACCAGCGAAAGGTATACATATTTGTGTTGGATTACGAGACACCTTTTTTAGGTTATACCTACGAGTTACATAGACGGAAAAAGAATGAAATTATGACCCTGTTTCGAGATATATATTGTCGAGTGTTCAACAATAATCCGTATGTCGAGAAGGGTATACTGACCGGCGTCCTGAGGCTGGCGGACGTCTACGAAGAGGTGTTCTCGCACGTCGATAGCGTGCTCGAGGACACGATACTGGATGAAAGATTCTCAGAGTTCTTTGGCTTCAGTAAGCACGAAGTAAACGAATGGCTGACGAAAGTGTCCGCCGAGTTGATTAAGGACGCCAGTGAAGTACCAGAAGAGGAATTCCGCGCCGAAGCTTTGTCCAAGATGAAAGAAACTACGATGAGAATCCTGGAAAGGATTGCTTGCGGATATACACATAACGGATACCACTGTAAACCTTTGTCGATTATTCATTACATCGTTAACTTTCCTTGCAGGGATTATTTTAGGCAGCGATCGTATCATTTGGGCGCCTACAGTATATGGAATATATGGTATCCGCGGTTATCGGAGGCTTTCTTGTTATCAAAAAATAAGAAGAAATCTGTGGTGAAATGGTATCTAGGCGATAGCGTCCTTTGTCCGGTGGCGCAATTCAGAACAGAGGATACCAATAATGAAATTTTGCCTGAAAGCATACTACTCCATTATGGATACCTAACCCCATCGGACAAAGCCGATGGTAACATGTACCTGAATATACCAAACGACGACGAGAAGGTATGGCTCAATCGCCAAATCCGAGACTACCTCGAAAGGAATTTATCAAGGGTGGTTAGATTCGATCTGAGAGAGGCGCTGATCAGCGGCAAATTCGACAAGTTTCGGAAGTTATGGTGTCATGGTCTTTCGAACGTGCTGGACGAGACGTTCTACGATTACTTGTTGATAGTGATGTTAGACCATCTTATCGAAGCGCCTTCCATCAGAAAATACAAGGTGTACTTTGGGATGCAAAATGCAACATCCAAGGTGTCCGCGTTTCTCACCATTGAGCCTGGCGTTCCATCGAACAGCGTGAACATCGTCGCTAATGGAACAGCCGCCGTTGTCGTGTTTCACAAGGCCAACGACAATGATCTCGACTCGGCAGCCAAGGAGTGCGTTCAGCAAATGGATGTAGTAAATTTTCGTCGATACATTGACAATAATGACGGAATTAAGAGAATTAAGAAAATATGCGTGGCCTTTCACATAGGTAACGCAACGGTGCATTGTGTTGAAGAGGATCTTCCATCGAGGATTTGAAATGGGCGGGTTTGTGATGTGTAGTACTTTTGTTGAACGTGGTTTTGATAAATAAATAAGACGTTAGATTTTTTAAACGGTTATGCATCGCGATTTATCAAATTAGGAGACGTATTGCCCCTCCGGCGTGACCTATATTTATCACAGAGACGCAATCTACTACATAAGGCGTACCATCGGCATGTTAGTGGGGATGTGACGGGGAGTGGTGGTAGACGATGTGAATCTTAATAAACGTTTTAATCACGGGGTGAGGGTTTATCGTGAAACGAATCAGATAGGAAGAGTATGTTTGTTCATCGTTACGAAATCGACTGATAAGTAGTCTTTTGCAGTAGAGTTGCCGTGTCTGCAAAACGGGCCGATGAGAAATACACTCATCGTGACTATAGCTACGAGTTGTATAAAGCTCTTGATGAAGGTCTTACGTGTGCGAATATAAAGTGCTCGTAAGGAAACAACGCGAACTTTCATCACGCAGTTAGACACCGTTGAAACGAAGATGACAACGACGTGGTTGAGGGTACTTGCGATTGCCTCCGTGATGATTTTAGGACCCGAAAGGGGCAAGGCTGTATGGGGTTATGAAGGACCACGAAAACATCATGTCGATAAAAGCTTATTCATCAAAGCAATTGTCGAGGATACACACAAGGTCATCGTGATCCACAGACCGGATGGCTGGGGTAAAACATTCAACATCAAACTGCTACTACAATTTTTCGACGCAAGGTATCCAGGACGGACGATGTGGCATAAACACCTAGCAAAACAAGAAAGAGGCTTATTCGAGGGACGTAATAACACTCGTGGGTCCGTCCTAATGAAACCGTTGATGATCGCTCAGCATAAAGACATCATGGCACGTAAAGGTATGCATCCGTGTCTCTGGATTTCATTCTACGCCATAGGTAACGAGGAAGAGGTGCGAGACAGGGTGCTAGAACGATTGAAAAACGAATTTCGCGGTCGGGCGTACCTGCAGGAATGGATTGGATCGTTGAATAATTCTCTGAAGGAAAGATTCCACAAGTATAGGAATTACGGTGAGACGAGCATCAGCGTCGAAGAGATGTCCAGGGAGGATGTAGTGGATGGGTTGAGGTTCTTCAGCGAGGTACTACACAAGTACCACAAACAAAAGGTGTACGTAATAGTGGAAGGTTACGAGACGCCTTTTTTAGGTTATACCTACGAGTTCGATGAACGGAAGAAGAATGAAATTATGACGCTGTTTCCGAGATATATATTGTCGAGTGTTCAATAATAATCCGTATGTCGAGAAGGGTATACTGACCGGCGTCCTGAGGCTGGCGGACGTCTACGAAGAGGTGTTCTCGCACGTTGATAGCGTGCTCGAGGACACGATACTGGACGAAAGATTCTCCGAGTTCTTCGGCTTCCGTAAGCGCGAAGTTAACGAGTGGCTGACGAAAGTGATATCCGAATTAAATGAGTCTTCTGAGAGTTCCGGAGAAGGTGACACCAGTGAAGTACTAAGAAAGGAATTCGTTGCCGAAGCTATGTCCATGATGAATGAAACTACAGAGAGCACCCTGGAAAGAGGATGTTGCGGGTATACGTATAATGGATACCACTGTAAACCCTCGTCGATTAGTGATTACATCGCTAACTACCCCTCGAGGAGGTATCTGTGGGTGCGATCCTTGGAAATTCGCTTCCAAGTTATATCAAAAAGATGGTCTCCGCAGTTATCGCAGAGTCTCTCGTTATCAAACGATATGAAGAAATCTGTCGTGAAATGGTACATCGGCGATAGCGTCCTTTGTCCAGTGGCGCAGTTCAGAACAGAGGATACCAATGATCTACCTCCGCGTGAAAGCTTACTACTCCATTACGGATGCCTTACCCCGTCGTCCGATGTTAATGGTAACATGTACCTGAATATACCAAACGACGACGAGAAGCTATGGTTTCATCGTCAAATCACTGACTACCTCGAAAGGCATTTATCAAGGGTGGTTAGATTCGATCTGAGAGAGGCGCTGATCAGCGGCAAATTCGACAAGTTTCGGAGATTATGGCGTCGTGGTCTTTCAGAGGTGCTGGACGAGACGTTCTACGACTTCCTGTTGGTGGTGATGTTCGATGATATTATCGAGTGGCCTGATCCCAGAGAATACAAGGTGTACCTTGGGATGCAAAATGCGACATCCAAGGTGTCAGCATTTTTCATGCCTAGACCTAGTGTTACATGTAACGGCGTGAACATCGTCGCTAACGGAACAGCCGCCGTTGTCGTGTTTCACATGGCCAACGACAATGATCTTGACTCCGCGGCCAGAGAGTGCGTTCGGGAAATGGATGATGTAAATTTTCGTCGATATATTGACAATAATGACGGAATTAAGAGAATTAAGAAGATTTGCGTCGCTTTTCACGTAGGTAACGCGACGGTGCGTTGTGTAGAAGAGGATCTTCCGTCGAGGTTTTGAAATGGGCGGGTTTGGGATGTGCTGTACTTTTGTTGCACGTCGTTATTGTAAATAAATAAAAGCATGGTTTTTTCGTTAAGCGCGTTTTTCATCATTGTTTATAAATTAAGCAAACGAATTGGTCAAGAGGGGAGATAAAGCGATTGAGTAATGACGCTGAATGAATTATTCGGCGGTTGTCTTTACCGCGTGGAACGGTCGAGGAGCCGTGACATATAATGCAATTACCATATTCTGCTGACTCATCGGGATGCCTTACCATTCACAATTTTCAAGAAAATCATGCCGTATATTAAAATTTGTATTTTTTGACTCGGACGATGTTTTTTTTATGTTATTTCACTGTTTATTTTTACGCTTGAGGGTAATATCGAAATTTTCAAAATGAAAATTTGAATCATTCGGTAATTTTTACCTCCATACGGAGATTTTGTTCAATGTTTCGAAATCGATAATTGAAAGATAATGTTCGCTGGTTGATTCGCGTGTGTTAGATGTTCTAACCAACAAAATGCAACTTCGGTGGTCGAAATACTACGCAAGTATTACCTTTCGTTGATTTCGATTAGAAATGAAATTCAAAGTGACTGACATCTGGTGGCGCTATGACGAAACACTTGAAAATGGGATACTTAAGCTGGGATATGTGGAGAAATTGCAGTTTTCAAATTTCTACTCGAAAACGAGAGGGCTTAAGAAAATTTTCCCTAATTTTTGATATGAAAACAATTACATTTTGACCATTTTTATGGTCATAAAGCTCATTTTCTTTTCACTGATTTTTAGATTTTTTCAATGTACTGTAATTTTCCATTCAAATTCCTTTAGGATTAAGCCAGAAACTGTCAATTTTTTGGAAATCTCGAATTTTCAGAATTTTTTTCTCTTTTCAACAACGTATCAATGATACTAAAATGAATGTCGACAGACTAACATGATCATAAAAAATTAATGGTGAATATTTCGATGAAAAATTCACCAACAGATATTGTTGTTGAATCGTTAAAAAGAAGAGAAAATTCTGAAAATTCGAGATTTACAAAAAACTGAGAGTTTTTAGCTTAATTTTGAAGTAATTTGAACGCAAAGTTGCAAAACGTTGAAAAAGTCTGAATATCCGTGAGAAGAAAAGCGAGCTTTACAAACGTAAAAATGGTAGAAGTTTGATTGTTGGCATATCAAAAAATAGGAAATTTAATCTTCTTTAAATTATAAGAGAAGAAAAAATTTCTCAAGTCTTCCGATTTTGGAGTAAAAATTGAAAAACCACTATTTTGTCATGTATTACAATTCATAGCATCCCGTTTTCAACATTTTGTTGCAGCGCGCTCTGTGTATCGTGTATCGTTTCATTGCCAATTGTCAATGGCTGTATTATCGCTCCTTTCCCACGTGTCGTGAACATTACGACCATTCTTTGGATATTCCGGAAGCAATGTTTAATTTCTTCGCGGATAAGCGAGCGAAAATTTCTAGATGGCTAATTCCAATTTAGATTTACCAGATTGAAGTACTCGATATGATTTATACGAAATCCTAATCATCTTGGGAAATTATCTCGATTCGAATTCCGATAAAGTATTCAGTCGCGATATGAAAACGGAAAATTGGACGTTATTACAAGTTGCCACCTTTCTTGATACCCAGCGGCGATCGCTATGTCACGCAAAGTGTTCGTGGTGATATTGACGTCGATGCTGATCTCAGCGCTACGATATGTCGCCAACGTGAATGCCATAAATTTTACGGATGCATCGGAAGAGACATCCTTCCCGCGCAAAGTGCTCAAGTCGCAATATATCGATAAAAGTATGCTCATCAAGGAGATCATCGACGACACGCATAAATTGATCATCATCAATAAACCAGTTCATTCGGGTAAGACTTTACATTTGGACATGTTAGCGACCTTTTTCCAACACCCTGAGTATCGTCAGATGTTTGTCGGAGGAGAGTTCAAAGGTACTGTGGATGGCAAGAATGTAACAGCCACACTGGAACCGTTGCAGATTGCACGATACGAGGATGCGATGAAGTACCAAGGATGTCATCCGGTTTTACGCATTAAGCATCACGTGTTGGATACAGTAATTAATGGCGAAATGATGATATTGACACAGTTACGGCAGGATATCCGACAAAGAGGTTATTTGCAAAGTTGGCTGGACTCTAATTTCACGTTGAAGAGCAGGTTCGAGAAATATAAAAGATACTGCTCGTTTAAGGCTGATAATAATATAAGCTACGAAGAGGTAGTCGATGGTTTGAGGTTTGTCAGCGAAGTACTCTGCAAGTATCACGGAAACAAGGTTTATGTGTTGGTGGACGAATACGAAATGCCGTTTTTCATGGTCAAGCGTCAGGATACGTTTGAGAGGGTGAAGAAGACGGTGCTTATGCTGCGGGAGATGTACTGCCGCGCGTTTAACAATAATCCGTATGTGGAGAAGGGGGTGATGACGGGGCTGTTGAGATTATCCGACGTCTACGAAGAGGTCTTCTCGCATGTAGAGAACGTGCTCGAGAGTACGGTGCTGGATGAGAAATTCTCAGAGTTTTACTACATTGGTAAATCAGAGGTGCAGAATTTGACCTCGAAAGGATGTCCCAATCAGCCGAACGATGAAGAGCACTCCTTGGAGCGTTGGTGCTGCGGATACAGTTTCCGAGGGTATCTTTGCAACCCGTCGGCTGTGCGGGATTATATGTACAGGGACAGATTCTTGTATTCCAATGATACAGGTGATTGCTTCATCGAAGAACGTGAATTCGCTAATTATTACCCTCATATGTTTTATCCTCACTCGGAGTTAAATTTCACGCGATGGAGAAACGTGAGACGTGATTGTCGTAGATTATACATGGATGAAATTATCCTCAAATCTATTGTGCCGATCACCTCGAAGAATGTTTTCAACGATGAATCAGTGGTACCGAGTGTATTACTGCAATACGGTTACCTGAATCCGATCACCAAGGCGGATGGTGATCGATGGCGTGTGAATATATTAAATCACAACTCGAAGTTATGGTTATACCTGAAGATAGAGAAATGGATCCGGAAGACCTTCTGTGTCCACTTGGTTTTTTCCTTGTACGAATACGTCAAGTTTCTATTGGCCGGTGAATTTTATAAATTCCAAGATCATTGGTTCAGCCATACCCCACTAGTGGAACCCTGCGTGGAGACGTATAATTTTCTCATGATCGCGGTGTGGGATCCTATACATATTTTGAGGGAACGTCGTGACGGCCAAATCCACTACATGACGTATTTCGCTTTGCATAACGATACCGAAACCGTGACCGTTATCGTGCTCCCGAAACCAATTGCCGAGGTTAATGATACCGCTGTAATTGTGGCGTATAGATTCGCCAAAGACGAAGGTAGTCTGCAATCCGAAGCTGAGGAATGTGCGAGGCAAATCGATATCGGCGTTTTTAACGATAAAATGCAGAAATACAAATACATCAGGGAAGTTAAAAAAATTGGGATGGCTTTTTATAAAAATAATGTTACCGTGCAATCGATCGAAGAGATTATTCAGAGAAATGCCTGCATTTAGACATTTGTACCACGGTCAATTTCGATTGGTATTTCTCGAACGAAATTGGATCAGTATTTTTTTCTCGATTAATTCGCCAAGGCGATTAGGAGCTGTGATACGTAGTGTTGTTAATTTGAATAAAATTTCAATATATCGAAGTTGGAAGTATCGATATATCGAATTCAAAATATTGATATAGAAATCAGTGATAGAAGAACGAACAAGAACGAGAATGAAAAATGCAAAAAAACGCAAATAGGTAACCAATATTTTTTTTTAAAACGAAAAACGATAACTTAAAAAAAAGAACTTGAAACGCAAGAGAACGAAGAACTAAGAACGAATGAGAACTTCAAAAATGAAAAACGAGAACGTTTTTCTCAACGTTCTTCGTTGTTTGAATTTTCTTCAATTTCTTAATTGAAAATAGTTAAGTCTTGACTTTAAAATCATATATCTGGGTCAGTATTTGAGGTAGAAACTTGTGGTTTAAGGCGTTAAATTTTATGAAAAATTTCCTATAAGAATCACTCATCAACATTGAAAATAACTTCAAACTTGGGAATTTCATTTTTTGAAAAAAGGCAAAAAAAGCCTGCCATTGCGAGAATTTTAAACAGTAGTAAGTTGACGTATGAATACTGCACTCTCGTGAGTTAGCGATGATTTCATATCAATTTTTCAAAAAAAAAATAAAATCAAAAACGAAAAAGGATGTGAGAACGAACGAAAACTTTGTATTTTTGCGAACAAACAACGAAGAACGAGAACGATCCAACAACAAACGACCACTATTCTCATTCTCAGTCTGTTCGTTCCCAAAGAACTTAGATCGTTCTCGTTCTTCGCTGTTTGTTCTCAAAAATACAAAGTTTTCTGAATTAATAAAAAATTTACTTTCGGCGTCATATGCCATGATTTAATTATAGAGAGTAAAAATCTCTATAATACAAAGTTTTCGTTCGTTCTCACATCCTTCTTCGTTTTTTATTAAATTTTTTTTTGAAAAATTGATATGAAATAGGTATTTTGCATACATCATCTAAAACTTCATAGGTTTTGTTAACTGAGAATTTACAATATTTGCGAAGAACATTATCGAATCGAATCGAATCAATCCGAATCGAACCGAATCAAACCGAATCGAATCAATCCGAATCGAACCGAATCAAACCGAATCGAATCGAATCGAACCAAATCGAACCGAATCGAATAGTATCGTCACGATGCCGCATAGCAAAAATGAATTTGGCGGTGCTATTTTTGCAATTGCGCATCGTCATCGATACTCGTTCTTCGATACCACGGTATCTAATCCAGTCAATCTAGCCCGAAAATGGCCTCAAGCTTGCAAAACGAAATGATAAACTGAGGTTTGGTATATACCTAGTATTCGATACCCTTTACAACATACTTCACTCCGGAACAAATGACAAGTTCGCAAGTTCCCTTTTTCGTGGATCTAAGCCCCCTAAAATCGGTTTTTCGCTTATATCTTAGTGAAAACTGGTTTTATCAAAAAAATAGTTTAGTTCAGAATTGAAACCCACTAAATTCTCTACAAAATGCATACATTAAGAGTTGATGTAACTGGCTTAGATTCCGAGCTACGTGCGATTGAAAAAGGAGCATTTTCCGTGAATTTTTGACAAAATTCGCATAAATTTAGTTTTTTACCCGTAACCATGGGAAAAAATGGTTTTTCGTGAAAATGTATAATAACTGAAATGAAAGATGACCAAATTCTCTATAAATTTCATTATAAAGAAGTTAGATTGCTTTCTTAGTTTCCGAGCTGTGACGTCGCAATGAAATAGGGTTTTGGTTATTTTTTTGCCTAGTTTTTTAAATACAGTACTTGTAGAGGATTTAGTAGGCATCAACCTCGAACTAAGCTATTTTTTTTTCATAGAATCAGTTTTTGCTAAACTAAAGCCGAAAAACTGTACCCTACACAATTAGGCTGAAAAGCCATCTATTCACGAAAAATGTTCTTTCTTCAATCACACGTAGCTCGGAATCTAAGCCAGCTACATCAACTCTTAATGTATGCATTTTGTAGAGAATTTAGTGGGTTTCAATTTTGAACTGAACTATTTTTTTGATAAAACCAGTTTTCATCAAGATATAAGCGAAAAACCGATTTTAGGGGGCTTAGATCCACAAAAAAGGGAACTTGCAAACATGACATTTGTTCTGGAGTGAAGTATGTTGTAAAGGGTATCGAATACTCAATACTAGGTATATACCAAAATTCAGCTTATCTTCTCGTTTTGCAAGCTCAAATGCTAAATTGACCAGACTAATCGTACGATACCGTCGGCATCGTGCAGTACACTAGTACCAAGACTAAAATAATGGCTGTGTCAGAACATGCTTGAACAAGTTCATGACCAGATAGTTCTTTCCTTAGAGATACAACATATGAATCAACAGATTTGAATGCAATGTAGACCCACTTCATGAAGAGGTCATCAAATAAAACCAACATCTTCTGTTTCTCCGCATGAGTTAATACGTTTATAATTGGTAATGGTGGTGATTGTGACGATGGAAATGATTGTTTCCATTTCACGTAAATCAAAAAGTGGGCGTACGAAAAAAGTGGTAATATTTGAAAATGTTCTTCATTAAATTTCCCACAAATTATCATATAAAGGGTTTTTACATAACGCAAAGCTGAAGAGAAAACCACCCATGAAGTTCAAATTGGTCAATTTTCTGTAAAAGAAGCTCTTCAAATTGACTTTAAGCACTTTTTTTTCACCAGCGTTGCGTTATGTAAAAACCATTCGTATGATAATTGGTGGGAAATTTGATGATGAACATTTTTAGTTATTATCATTTTCCTCGTAAACCTATTACATCTTGAGTTACGGGCAAAAAAGTGAAAAATCACTGGTTTTTGTTAATTATGGAGTAAATATATGGCCAAGTTTACTCGGGTTTTTCTCGTCAACGTTACATGCTACGTGAATAATGTTAATGACTTAATATGTAGGAAATTTTATGAGAAGTATTTTTAGTTATTATCAATTTTTTCGTATACGCACTTTTCCCCTCCTTAGAAGCCGCAACGCTCACCTGTCTATCAAAACGACCGCCATTTTGTAAGTTTCCCCACTATTTTTTTTGATTTTCACTTTGATATGTTCCCTAGGACTCTCTCTTCAATAAAAAAAGCCCCGTCAAATCGGCAAGGGGTGGCGTTCCCTTCTATGTGGGCTAACCGATTATTTCTAAATTATGAATTTTTTTTAAAGAAAAAAAATGGTCTTTGAGAATTGTCCTACTTCTATTTCCAAAAAAAGGACCTTTTTGCATCGAAATACGAAACCATTAGAATGCGAACTGACCTCCTCTGAAAATGAGGAAATATTTGAAAAAATTTAATTCCCTAAATGAAACTGATCTCGATATAAATCGCGATAGAGGACTTATCTACTCGTTAAAGAAATTCCAAAGCTTTGGCTTTTCGAGGTTCTCGTATCAACGTATAATACATCAAATTCGGAGAATTAACTGTCGCGGAATTTGCAAATAGTTGACAATAGCTTAATTTTGGCTAATTCCTTTTAACGTAATTTTGATACATTTTGAAGCATCCAGCGATGCCTTCGATGACCCGTGAAATACTCGTCGCATTGCTGACGACAACGCTGCTGTCAACCTCACGGCAGTCGACTGACGGGCACGTTGTGGTTAAAAACGAAAAATCATTCTTGTGGAAAGTACTGAGCTCGGAATACGTCGATAAAAGCTTACTCGTGATGGTGATGTTGAACGATAGACATAAAGTGATCGTAATAAATAGACCGTTCGGCTCCGGTAAGAGTTTAAATTTAGATATGATATCCGCATTCCT
>QBDW01002018.1:0-35137 GCA_003261595.1 Maconellicoccus hirsutus
ATAAGCGATTTCTTCTAAATTTAGTAATCGATTGTTTCTATTAATCGACATCGAAAAAATAATCGACTGTTATCGATTATTTTATGTTAATTATTCGATTATTTTGAACAATCGATTTCTTCTAAATTCAACAATCGATTGCTTTCGATTATTTCACGTCGATTACTCGATTATTCGATTAATCGATTGTTATTCACTCATCACAACAAAAAAGCTCAAATTGTGAAATGTTGCAGAAGACAATCACAATAAAGTGAAATTACAGCGAAGTTAGAAGAGCTAAAAAAAAATTACCGAAACGAAAAATATTCCTAATTCAATTTTTAGTAACTTCACTCAAAAAAATTTCTCTCCTAAATCCCACGAAAAGAATCCAAATTGGAAAACTAATTTGCTTCAAAACCCATGAAAAAGCTTTAAATTGCAAAATTTAATTTTTGATGGGCACAATGAAGTAAAGTTTGTTCAACCAAAAAAATCTTCCTCATCCTACTCCCAACAATTTTTAATTTTCTTCAAAAAAGTTCACGAGTGATACGAAAAATCGCCAAAAAATGCTTTTTGATGTAATTTTAGGCCATGTTGACCCTTCTACATATCAACAGATGACCTCAGGGATGAAGACAAAGCGTTACAAAAAAATGCATGGAACCTAAATTGTGGGGAATTTACGGTACGATAAATTTTGAAAACGACTAATTTTCTCTTTGGAGCATTTCTTGGCGAGATAAATGCGAAAAACTCTCCCAAACGGCGATTAGAGGGTTTTCCACGAAATTCGGAAAACCGGGTGGGGGGGTGGATAGAGCAAACCATGACGAACAATATTTTTTTCATGGAATTTTTTGATCAATATCTACGAACAAAACTCGCCAAGTAAAAAGTTAAAGACCTCGTCATCTCGATTTTTCATCGTCAACAAAACAAAGATCAAATCACCTTCTCTTCCTCCCTACTGCGGCCAATTTCCAGGTATTCGTCGATGAAGAAAAAAAACACATCGTCTTGACAACAACACCAAAGACGTCACCTTCGTCCGGAAACCACCTCGCCCGAGTATTTTTCCATATCGTGCAGAATCCATCGAACGCCAATCGAGCCGAACCACCTGAGGACGCCATCTCCGCGCACTCCCACGAGCTGTCCGCTATGGCGAACAACCGCGTCACGCAAATTCTCCCATTATTATCATTTCATCGCGAAAATGGCTGCACGATTAACGTGAAATTTTGTAATTTCCAACGTCAACAAGGATTTACACACGTGTCACGTCGTTTTCGCTATTCGGGCGACGTACGAAGCGTAGCAGCGTACTGTTTCACCTATTCCGATAAAATTACCATCCGCCTACTCTCGTTTCGAATACGCTTTAATTATACGTCGTCATTATGCACAAGCTCCCCTTTACTCTTCGCCATATATAGCTCGCGAAATACGGTAATACGCAACGTTAAAAATATTCCGCTACCTTTTCGGTAGAGTGACGCGGCCGTGGTACATCGAAAGCGCAATATATGAGAGGATTTTCCAAGGTACGAATTAGCTAATCATGGCGATGATTTTAGTTCCAGCCGTCCAACGAGCCATTACGTCGATGACAATTGTTTTAACGCGTTTTACACGGCCCACTAATTTTACGCGAGGTTTACGCCTCGATTCCTCGTGAATACACAATCGCATGCACACACTGTATATTTACACCGTACGAATACGCTCAATACACATACGCACCAGTACAAACGCGCCCTGCAAATTAATTCAAGGTCTATTCGAAAAACCTTTGCTTACCTTTATTTAAACGATATCTTTTGTGTTTTTCAATATTTTCTAAACTGACTAGACTTTCGATTTCTTCCAACATAATGATGCCTTGTTTCTCGCATTGGGCATCCGGGCATGAAATACTATAAGCGCCTTGGTTTATTTCGAATTCTACGTACGATCGGACGCACTGCAAAAAAAAAAAAAAAAACACAAAAAGACATTAAAATCGTGCTACGTTCAAGGGCGTGCTTTCTCATTGCCGGCGTTTTTTTTCCACACAACGTTCAATATGAAAAAACTTCACATCTGTCAATTTTTCTTCATATCGACCTGTCGTCGCTTGCAACGTATTGTCGCCATTGTCTACCTCGACCTCCGTTTCTTTACCTTTACGATAAATTATCATCGTAGCGGTTTTCCTCGTCCGTAATTGAACCAATATACGCGATGCAATTACACGTGATTTTTCTCGAAATCAATCGTATAATACATGCGACTTGGTAAGAAGAACGTGACCAAAAGCAAGTACGGTTTTCCTCGAATTCCCCTAATGACGTTTGATTACAATAATTGGTCGAATATAAGCGGAATTCATAACTAAACGATGATTCGCCAAATAGTACGAATTGTGCCGAATGATGACGAAGAACAGAGGCAAATTTCCAAGAAATTGCAATTTCGATTAGAGAAAGAAATTTTCTTAATTTTCAGCGAAAAGATAATTTAAGCATGTATCAAGCAATCCAATTATGTTAAGTATACTAGCTTCGCTAGTTGGGGGTATCGCCCCCAAACCCCCCTCACGTTACTTCACAATACTCGCTACCGCACGCTTCTTTTTTTTCTATTCACAATAACTCTCAATCGTAAACGATGTTACAAAAATCTTCTCGGTCTTTTGGCCGAGATCTAAATCAGAAGCTTATGGCAGTTGGGAGAAATTACCGTTATTACGGAAAGGCGAATGACAGCAAAATTGTGGCAATTGCCATTTTATGATACAGTCTTGATAAGTTGCAATGATTACTGTAAGTTCGCAGTATTCGCGGTAATTTATAGTAATTTACCAGTAATTTGTAGTAATTTACCGGTAAATTATGGTAATTTACCGTCAATATTTGTAATTTACCAGTAATTTGTAGTAATTTACCGGTAAATTATGGTAATTTACCGTCAATATTTGTAATTTACCAGTAATTTGTAGTAATTTACCGGTAAATTATGGTAATTTACCGTCAATATTTGTAATTTACCAGTAATTTAATTTACGTGATTCACCGGTAATTTACTCGTAATTTGTGGTAATTTACCGTCAATATTTGTAATTTACCAATAATTTTATTTACCGGTAATTTACAATGATTTAACCATAATTGGCAGTAATTTACCGTCATTTTGTGTATTTTACCATCAATTTACAGTAATTTATTGTCGATTTACAGCTAGTAACCAATGATGATTTACCATAAATTTGCGGTTTTTCGGAAACTTACCATTAACTTTCCGTATTGACGATAATTACCGGTAATTTACCAAGTACGAAATTTGACGAAATTCGGTTCGCTCGTTCTAGTGTGATGAAGTCACAAAGAAAACGGGCATCATTTTATACATATATATGGAAGATAGAAGATATAGATGAAAATTTTGCTTATTCGCGAAATTGTAGGAGATACAAGTGGAAGTCTTTAGAGCTCGATAACTCGTCAAAAATGACAGCTTCAATATGCAAAACTCAATTGAATAAAAATTCCAAATATTCGCAATTTCATGAAATTACACAGACTTCAACTTTCCAATGCTGATAATACACCGAATATACAAGATGGAAGTCATAAATAACTCATTTTTGGTAAATTTTGACACATGATGTAAAATATCTCGTATGTAAATTTCAAATACACGGTTCGATTTTTAAGGAAATTACAAAACAATTTCGATAACTCGGTGAATATGGGTTACTTGTGAAATTTGCACATAACTTAATTTATAAATCGTCTGAAATACTATCGAAAATATTATTTGAAAATTTTTCCCAACATGGATATTAAAATAGTTACAGCGATTTCTAACTTTCGGGCATTAATAACACACTGAATATACAAGATGGATATTCGCATTCGATAAATCGTAAGAAATTCTATAAAATACTTCATATGGAAATTTTACTTAATTCGAGAACCACAGAAGCTACCGATATTTCGATGTGAAAAAATAACAGCTAAAATTGAAACCGCACGTTTCGTATAGATAACTTCTGAAATCCGATCAAGTCGATCTAATCTACCGATTTCATCTCCCATCGGACACGAAATCAATTTGAAAACGTTTTCGAAACCCCGAATAACGCGTTAAATAGTCGAAATTCCTCCTCAATAATCAAATCATCTCGATGAAAGATGAGATAATTTGTATCTAGATCATCTCCGCGATAACGCCACATTCGTGAATATGAATTACGAACTTTTTACAAAGAAATAATATTCTAATATTCGTGATACTCGTATCATCTCTTTTCGCTTATCGATTAAAATGAGTTTAATTTAAAAAAATTAGTTATCGTGTTCCCATTAATTTGCCAGAGATCTAAAAGAATCAAGGAGGTCGCAATACGCATCCGATAACAATTACGAAGAAAAAAATTATTTCGGGTTCATTTGAAATCATCGCAAGGTAAAAAGGGGATAATGACGTGTAAATAAGCATTTCTTTTTTTTTTCGGCCCATCAATAAAACTCGCGATAGGCGTCAATAGGTAACTCGTATTCGACAAGGTCGAGGGAAAAGTAATCATGACCAATTTTTCCTACGGCAAACTCGTAAAATTTTTCGATACATCCTCAGTTTCGACAATTTACTCGTAATTAATTCGCGTATAATCACGTTTTACGAACCAAGAAGAATGAAGGCGGATAAGAAGGGAAAACTCTGTAGGAGGATATTCTCCGGTAATTTAACGATTCGAGCAAAGGCTACGTAATCCTGTATTTTAACACCTACTCGACATTTCTCCGTTCGGTGAACATGTCAAAAGCTTTACACTAAATGCTATTCAGAGGCGTCCAAATCTTAAGCTCAGAATTTCCACGAATTAAGAGTAATCGTCGTCGTACCGTAATAAGTCTTAAATGTGCAAAAGCTCGTACAAGCAGCTTAACACTTTGACGGGCTTCGAAGATACCTGAATTTTAAAATTGCTGCCAAAAAGTTTTTAACACGTAAAGTTTTACGTTATTTTTTATACACCTACAACGAAAACCTTCGGCTAAGATGTCGAAAAAAGCTCTGACATGGAGAGAAATCTCGTAGACGTGGAATAATTTTACAAAATTAATAAAATTCAACGAATAACTTTTCGCGAGTTGGCGAATTTTAACGTAAGAATTATCGTTCAACTTTCAAGCGAACGAAAATTTCATTTGTACGCGTCGGAGCATCTTTTTATTTTTCTTTGTTGACATGACGACGATTTTTTTTCTCACAGTTTTCAATTTTTTTTCTCCGAGTTTTGAATAATTTATTTGCGTTGTTTTCCATTTTTTTTTCACTAAAATTTTTTTATTAAATTTTGTTTCGAAACATTTGTATAGAGTAAGAATCGAATTGCACAAGTATATTCATGGTTAACGAACAATTCAGCATGATTAGTAACTCATTTATTTGCGAACGATGCAACAATGCTACATATTCACTAATATGGAAAATATTTAAAATTTAAACAAAGTTCGCGAATGATTCGCTCAAAAAAGAAATCAATCGTTCGCAAGCGATTTTGCATAAATACCGAATCGACGTAACAATCCTATAAATCATACGTAAATAATGTGAATAAACGACAGATTCGTCGTTCTCGAATGATTTGCTCAAAAATTGAATCTATCGTTCGCGAACGAGTTTATAATATGATTGATTGGATGAGGGAGTTGATTCATTCATTAATTTTTCATAAATAATTTAAGAATACAACTAAGTAATCGTTCGTGAACGACTGCATATGCTTGTTGAATCGACCTAACAGTTGAATCAACTGTTTATGAATGATTCGAACGGACAACTCGTTCTTCGTATGTGAGAAATTCGCTCGAAAAAAAGTCCATCTTACGCGAACGATTCCTCGGATCGATGAAATAATAGTGTCAATTATTAGCAAATGATTCAAATGAACGGTTGATTTATCGTTCGCGATTTATTCAAAAAATGAGCATCGCAAATAAAATTATACAAAATTCGTATCTACGGCTCAAAACCGAATTTACCGTTTACAAACGATTCGATTCCACATGTCATTCGCGAACGATTCGAAGTGAAAATAGTATCGAACATTTGTGAGCGAAATGAAACTACGGTTCATTTTATTTTACGTAGAATTTTCTCAAAAAAAAAATAAATCGATCGTTCGTTCGCGAACGATTATTTTGTGATAACTGAATCATCATGACATCATTCACTTTTTTTACATTCATCCGTTTTTGATCGATATAGACAATCAATTCGATCGTTCGCGAACGATTCTACATGGTTCGATTCTTTTCGAGCAATCATACAGATTTTAAAAATTGTTCGTGAACGATTTGGTCAAAAATATTGCTCAATTTGCTCCAAAAAATCACTAATTTTCAGATTTGTTCAAATCCCAAGTCATTTCAGTAATCATTCGCGAACGACTCGTTACAAAAATCGTTTTACATTTTGCTGCGCAAATCGATCATTTGTAAACACTGGAGAACCAATCAATATAACGTTGTTGACCAAAATTACAACCATCGTTCGCGACTGATTCGACTAAAAATTCAATCCTTTGCTCGAAAAACGTCATCTATCGCTTAAAATCTGAATAAATGAATCGGTACGAAACCATCAATCTTTAAAATTTCCAAAAAGCTCACAAATCGAATACTCCACGGTTCAAAATCTCTACAACGCACTCATACAAATCAATGGCAAATCTGATTCTTCTGCTGACATCCACAACACGCTTCTTTATCACTAAAAAAAATAAACTTCGAATTCTTCTCAGAAGAAAATCACACACAGGAAACCGCCTAGATAACCGTTCTACGATTTTATAGCGGAATTTTCCACCTCGGACGGCGCGTTTAATAAACAAAGTTCCATTACAAACAGTCGTTCAAACGAACATCTTTAATCGCCTAGAGAAAACTGGTGGAAAAAACATGGAAAATTTGCCTCCGCGAAGCATCAAAGCTCGTTAAATTAACGCAATTCCGTCCCAATTAAATTTTCAAACTCGGTTACGGCGCATTTCGTATACTTGGCAAATATTTACATTTAAGAAAAAGCCCGACCACCGCGTGAACAAAGTTCAAACACCTCGAAATACGTTTGTACTCGTAATGCTTCTAAACACCACCATACGTACGTCATATTGGTACACTTCCGCGTTCACATGTCGCAAAAATGAATCTTCAACTTATGCGAAGTCTTATGCAAACAATTAGGTCAGCGAGGATTAAAATTGAACGGTTAACGCGTTCGTTGGCACACCTCTACACCTCGTTCATTACGTACACGTCCAGAAAATTCTATTTGTTTGCGAAGCAAAAAAACAAAACCCAAAGCTGGTATTTTTCATCTTTCAACATCCACAGTCCTTGTCCCCTTTTCGATAACTTTATCCGGCACAATCGCCGAATACGGTTTGATTTTTTTCTAAAAATACGAATCGCGATTCCAATCTCATCGTCCTCCGTCGAATTAAAAACCATAATTTCTCGCGACATTGAAAAAAAAATAACTTATCGCGCCATCGAACGCGACCACGAGAGAAAGTTTTTTTATCCAGTCGAGCGAAAAATTCGTTACGCACTTTCTACGCTAATTATAAATATCAACGTAGCCTCGCTCATTTGAATATTGCGAGTACACTCGAACGTCGTCGAGACCAGCCAAAAGAAATAAGTTTACCTAACCGAGTACGTTGTTTAACACGTTTCGCTATCGTTCGATTTTTTCTCCCTCCTTTGGTGATTCATTTTGGACTTCGGTCGTCGAAACTCGTTATCTAGATATTTTTACGTTTTTATGGGAAAAATTAGAACAATTACGATGCGGAAATTTCGTTAAAATTCGATATATTCGATTTCGCGATACTTAGCGTTTGAATGACCGTCCCCGTCGAACCATAAACTGATAAAAGGCTAGATTTTTCGGCAAAAAAATCACAGAAATCCAACTTACACAACCTCTTACCTCTTAAAATGGCAAAAATTTTACGTAAATTTTTAACGATTTTCATACAATTTCCCATCTAAGTAGTACCGCATTTCCAAAATTCGCGTCATTTTCGTACCCCTCCTCCACCTCACTCCCAAATGATACCACGTTTCGCGAAACTTTCGAATTAGCGGTTAATTTCGTTATATTTTTCTCTCGCTTCTCAACTCCGGTGTAATCGCACGAGCGGCGATTTAAAGTAATTTGATGAGATTACAAAATATTTCGACGGCTGATGCCCCCGCCGCGCCTTAAAAATCGCGCTATTTTGTACTTGAAAGCTACTTCGAAAAGTTTTCGCTGGAAAACTTACACGTGTCGTGGTTCGAATTCGCTTCGTTCGTTTTTTTCTCGCCGCAACTCGATTCAATTTCAAAATCGCGGAATTCGAGGGGATTAATTTGAAAAAAAAAAAAAATATTTCAAGAACATAGAAATTTTGACGGATTTTCGTTCGTTAAAATATTTGGAATTTTTTAAACAAAAAAATTTCGAGATTGAAAAAAAATATCGTTTACCTATATTGGAAAGCAGCTTTACAAGCACGTGAAAAATATTCGTTTTGAATTACAAAAAAAACGAGAGAATATTTTAGAAATTGATCCTTAAAGAGCTATTCTTTCTTTCTGATATTCAACACACAAATGCCAAAAAAAAAATGCGAAGCTTTTTAAGCCGCGTTTCTCAAAAATATAGTACTACACTATTGTTCTACATGAGAGACCCAAAAATCATATTTTCTGAGGCTGAAAGAGGTAGGGGAGGTGAAAGGTCGATACCCTCAAAAGGCACTATTCGGGCACCGACTACATGTACATACCAAAGCACAAACTCCTAGGTCAATTGGGAGGAAGAGGGGGCTACAGTTATGACGCAACATTTTTCAAGGTCAAATAATGGAGGCCTCCCCTCCTAAATTGTTTAGGACGCCGATTTTTGGGTATGTAGTACATATTTTGATGCTCTATTGATTGGTTCATGTTTTAGCCGTTTTTCCTTTTTTCACCCTCCCCCCACCCATTTTAAAAAAGTAACTTATTCAAATTTTGATCCAAGGTTATCCCCACTCTGGTCACCAAATGGACTAGCCAAAAGAACTCAGTTACTCGAATTTGAACTTTTTTTGTAAAAACTAAACCGACCCGAGTGAAACGTCAAAAACAAACATGTATGTATAAGCTGACATCGATAAAAATGGTCAAAATGGACTCCTGAGGTCTCAAAACAAATTTTTAAGCATGGTTCCCCCAACTCCCACCGACTGATACAAGTAATAGCCTTGGTTTTTATTCAAAAACCCGGATAAAAAATGTATAACAACTCAGACAACGAAAAACGAGACGTTTTCACATAAAAAACAACGCAACATTTCATCCAACCTCGTGAAACAAGTTTCCCACCAAACGCCAGCGGCTCCGTCTGCGTCGTTCGTCGCTCTCAATAAATCTGACGAGCTCGTGATGCAACTCGAAGCCGCTGCCACTTCGTGGAAAACAAAAAACATCGAGCCTTTCGTGTTTCTTTTTTTTTCACCGAAAAATAATTCCGGGTCGATCGCCACAGGAAACAGTGAAAACAAAAGGATCGCTAAGGACACACAAAGAAGCTGTGAAAGGATTGATACGTGCTTCGTAAATACACCCGATTACTTGCTTCGTCGTCGTATTATTATCCAATTTGAATAATAAATCGTATCCTCGTTTCTTCGTTCCTCACAAAAGGACGTTTTTGTTTACAAAAACGTACGAAAAATTGCACAATCGTGCAGACCTCGATTAGTCTATCCATCTTCGCCGTTTTCCGACCCCATCGACGACACACATTACTTGTAAATCATTATCGTGAAAATCGTACGTGCGCATTCACGCTCTAAAAAATCGTTTCTTTATCAAAGCCAATCTAAAAATCACGACTGAAAATGTACAAAACATGCGAAAAAATCCCATCAACGAGAAGTAATTTCTTTTTTCAACGCACGAATTTCTCTCTTTGAAAAAAATCCCCAACAAAGACTCGAGCGAAATACCGGTAACGTACGTCAATTACCAACAAACGAAGTCTCGTTACCTTCGACATGCAAAAAGAACCCCCTTCGATGTGCGCGAAAAAACTCGCTACACTCGCAACACAGCTTTATTTTGCTTTTTTCATATCTCGACAGCATTTTAGCAGCTGTTTTATTATTCTAATTGCTGTAACGCGACAAAAAAACACGCCCAAAAGCCGCGCAAATTTAACGTTTAAGAATCCAAACCAGGAAAACATCTCAGAAAATAAAAGGGGGCGCCAAGAATACACGATAAATACTCCTGCATAGTTTATTGATTTCGCGCACAGATTCCAAGTGCGATCAAACCTCGCGTAAATTTTCGAACCGGTTTTCCCAAGCGACGACCGATGACACTACGATTAAAAATAAAAATCCGCATATTTCCCAAGAATGCGGTCTGTTTTTTCGTCGTCGCGTAACGTCGGTTGTAATTATCAAAAAGCGTAAAAATTTCGAATGTCGCCAAAATGTCCGCTTCGCAGCACGTATCGATTCCCAGGCACCGAAAAAACGTCCTCGAGATTTCGCCACGCGAAATTTCCACCATAAAAGATACGCGCTTGATGCGATTTTTCAAATAGAAAAAGAATCGCCGGAGTAATAAAATCTAAAAAATTTCTACCCGGGTAATTACGACTTAAGGATTTCTTTTTGTTCAACGGGATGAAATTTATTGATGTTGAAATTTCACGTGCCAAATATTCGTTTACGTTTCACAAGGTTTGACGCAAGCTACGAGTTCAAATTCTTTTTAATTCGATGTCAAAAGCGCACAGGGAATATTTAAAAAGATACAACACTCAAAAATTCACAAAATACGTAAGACAGGTAAGAATCGTGAGTAGTCAAATGCATTACCATTAAATGAGTCATGTATTACATTGGCAAAATTTCAACATTAACGAAAATACGGTAAATGGTGAACTTCGGAGCTATGTAATTCCGCAAGTATGCAATATAGGCAAAATATTTGTTTAAAATTGCATTATAATTATATAAAACGATTAAATTAACGATAAATTTGCATAAAAATGTACAAAAATTGCAAAAACAATGTGAAAATTGTTTAAAGCAGTTCAAAATTGATTCAAATTTTTATAAAATTCCACTAAAATAGCTCAAAAACGATCAAAATTCGTTTAAAATTTCTTTAAATTGCTTAAAATCAAAACGTTCATTTAAATTGCTCAAAGTTGTTCGATATCTGCTTAAAATTGCACAAAATTATAAAAACGTCGTTAAAATTGATCAAAATTGTTCGATATTTGCTAAAAATTTCATAAAAACTCTCAAAATGTTGTTAAAATTAATTGAAGTTGACTGATATTTCTTCAAAATAGCACTAAAAATGTGCGAAACGATTAAATCAATGAAAAATTAAGTTTAAATTGCAAAAAACTACCGAAATGTTGTTAAAACAGTTTAGAAGAGATCAAAATTCGTTTAAAATTTCTTTAAATTGCTTAAAATCAAAACGTTCATTTAAATTGCTCAAAGATGTTCAATAACTGCTTGAAATTGCACAAATTGTAAAAACGTCGTTAAAATTGATCAAAATTGTTCGACATTTGCTAAAAATTTCATAAAAATTGTTAAAATGTTGTTAAAAATAATTGAAGTTGATTGATATTTGCTCAAAATTACACTAAAGTTGCGCAAAACAATTAAACTGATGAAAAATTGGGTTAAAATTACGCTTGTTGAAAATTACATAAAAATTGTGTGATTTGATCAATTTTAAACCATTTTAACAGTATTTGTTCAATTTTTAACAAATATTGAAAAATTTTAACAATTTTTTGACAATGTTGTGTATTTTGAAGCAATTGTGATCAAATTTTGAACAATTTTAAACCATTGTAACAGTTTTTATGCAATTTTTTTGCAAATATTAAACAGTTTTAACAATATTTCGACTATTTTGCACATTTATAAGCAATTTTAATCAAATTTCGAAGGATTTTGAATTATTTTAACAACTTTTTGACAATTTTGTGAATTTTTTGAGCAATTTTAAACAAAATTTTCATTAATTTAATCATTTTTCAAAACTTTTATATGCAATTTTGAGCAAACATTAATCAAATTTAATCAATTTTAACAATATTTTATCAGTTTTTGTGCAATTTTGAACAAATATTGAACAACTTCAAACAACTTTAACAACATTTTGACAATTTTGCGTAATTGTAAGCAATTTTAAACAAATTAAGATCTTTTCTAAACTATTTTAACAACGTTTTGATAGGTTTTTTTGCAATTTCAACCAAATTTGTCATTAATTTAATCGTTTTTCACGGCTTTAGTGCAAATTTGAGCAAATGTTAATCAACTTTAATCAATTTTAACAACATTTTAACAGCTTTTATGAAATTTTGAGTAAACATCGAAGAATTTTAACAACATATCGATAGTTTATTCAATTTTAAACAAATTTTTATCGATTTCGAAAATGTTAATTTTGTTAAAATTGTTTAGAATCTATCAAAATTCGTTTAAAATTGCTTAAAATAACGCAAAATTGTCAAAATTTTTTTGAAATTGACTAAAGTTGATTATTATTTGCTGAAAATGGCCTCAAAGTTGTGCTGAACGATTCCTCCGATCAAAATGAGGTATTTACTGGTCACTAAATTTTACCAAACTTCAATATTATAAGACATACAACGAATAGAAACACTCAAAGCTCATTTACATTATCAATTATGCGATATACTTATCACGTTATCATCTATACCCGTTGAATAAGTCTACAAGTTCAACTTTGAACCAAAATTATCACCAAATGTAGGAAAAATTCCACATCCATCTTCGTTACTCCTCAAATACACGATAAAGGCAAACCTTGCTCAAAATAACATAAATTTTTAATTCCAACGGCAAAAATTTTCCACTTTTCATCACTTCTTATTCGACTACAGCTACAGTTCGCATCATAGGATAACAAAATATTTCACGAAGCTCCCCTCCTTAGGGACTCTAACCCGAGACATTTTCTACATTAAAAATGTAATAGAATAAATGGCGCAAATACCCCATCATTTACAAACATCGCGTTTGGGAATACTCCAAAAAAAAAGGCTCGAATTAAAAGACTTAAAAAAGCCTTTCGTCGTTCAAAATACTCTCTCGAATATCCATTTATCGTATATTTTGGCCCTTTATACGAAAAAAATATCGTTTTCTGAAACAGTTCGTACGCTGGCAACGTCAATTCGAAGGGAAGCGTACTTTGGAAATTCTTTTTAGCAAATATTTCTTAATGATTTTTCCACTTCGTCATTTATGTTTTTCCATCGAAACAAAATTACGAAGGTGGAATTCGGCGCAGAAAAATTATCATTTTATATAAAATTGGGTCATTTCTTGAAGACAGACTCGAGATATTTTCTATAATTAAAAAAACATTTTATTTTTTTCATCTAGAACCAATCTTAATGGGTTTCTGGTTCGAGTTATTTTCAATAAAACGTGTTCGTGATTCGATCACGTCCCTTTGCTCTCCGAATCTTCACGTGGAACTGGTTTTCATCGATACACGAACCACACTACAATGCTCATATTGATTTTTCCGGCATCTAGAATTTTCTACGCTCGTGAAAAATTCATTAAACCTGCACGAAAGATCCGCGTTACCTCTAAACGCTGCTTTTAATTCGTTAATGAAATTATCTCCCGCAGAGAATACGATAACGTCAGATAAAAATCGAGGTACTACAGCAATGTGAAAATTCCGTTGTCAAACGCGAGCTCGAATTTCTCGGGGAAATTCCACGAGATCGTAGCTCGAAATCATACACGTTCCATCGAAAATACTAACTTCCTTGGAAAAATATTCGCACCGAAGGCAATCGATCGAGCATCGGTAAATTTGCCGTCAGCTTTTTCTAAAACATACACGTTGCGAAGCCCGAAGAAAAGAGCTTATTAAGTGAAATGAATTATTCAATGAGCGACGTCATCGCGTTCAATTATTGCTTTGTTCTTTATCGCAGACGTTTCGTAAATACCTGGTATTAAAATTAATACACGGTAACGTATGTTCAAAGGTGACTCGACGTGTTCCTTTTTTTCATTCTCACGTTTACATTTCCAAACAAAACAATCGCGAATACAAATTCAAGCTAAAATATGGTGAAAAATTCATTTCCTAAAATTTTCACATGTGCGTAACTTATCCTGTATTTATAGTGTAGTAAAATCTTGACAAATTAGGGCCAAACCCAGGAAAAATTTTACCTATCAAATGAGCTACAGAAAACCGTTGTGCGTTCAGGGGGTGAAACCATAGTATCGGCAATTTGTGGGATTTTAAGGAAAATTGAGTTTTTTGCATATATCTCCTATTGTATCAAATATACAATGAAATCGATTCTCTTCATTTTTGATCTACATCAAATTTACCAGCAAATGAGCCAATTCGCATTCTCGTAGCGTGAAGGGGTTTCTTATAAATGGCGCTGTACATGGACATAAAAACAAGAGATCAAACGTAAAAATGATGAATGAAAAAAGGTAAAATTTCAAAAGTTATTTTGAGACCTCAGGGCCAGACTAAAAAAATGACGCATTCAAAATTTTTCTACCACTTTCCTATCCTTTCCTCACAGGGGGGGGGGGGGTCAAAAATTGCGATAAACACGAAATTGCCAAAATTTTAAAAAAAATGATGTGATGTTGAAAGTAGATGAAAAGTGAGGAAAAATGACCCATTAAAAATTTTCCTCACTCTTCAATTTTTCACCACCAGTGATTCCCAAATTTTGAAAAATAAAAAAAATGTACGTGTGGGACAGAAAAATTTGTAATCGGTCATTTTACATCCTTTGTCATCTTCATTCAATATCACTTTCATTTTTTCGCTATCTTTGTATTTTAGAAATTTACTGATTTTTCAAATTCAAATTTTAGGCATCACTGAAAAAAAAAATTAAAATGGAGAGGCAAATTTTGAATGAGTGATTTTTCTTCACTTTTCACCTACTTTCAACATCGCTATCATTTCTTTCATATTGTGGCAATTTCGCATTTTTCGCAATTTTTGATCGCCCTTCCCCCTCCCCCCGTGAGGAAAGAATGAGAGAGTCGTAGAAAAATTTTCACTGCGCCATTTTTTTAGTCTGGTTCTGAAGTCTCACAATCACTTTTGAAATTTTACTTTTTTTTTCATTCATAATTTTTACGTTCGATCCTTATTTTTAAATCAATGTACAGCGTCATCTGTGGGGAAAAGGGGGGCTTACACGGGGTGATCTAAGTTCGTCAGTTCCTGGCCAACACGTTCGTGTTTTCAGTTTTATAAAATCGCATGGCACCTGTGGTTGGTTAGGTGGTAAATTAAATTAACCTGGAAAACTACTAAGATCTAATGAGCTGGCGAACTACGGTGATTATAAAGAGTACTCGATGATGCGACAAGAATAAAGTTACGATACCGAATAATACGTATAACGACTTAGAATTTAAAAAATCCGCGCATTTGACGCTTTCGTTGTACGTGTCTTCAACCAGTTTCGCGCCTGGTTCCAGGACAGGTTTTCTCTCTCTCGCACTCTCGCTTTTTTTTCGCAAACGGTTATCATAATTAGCCCGGATGGGTTCGCGAAGTATGTTTTGTAATGTGTAGTAACATATGTAATATTTATGTCGATGGAAAATTCCATATAGTTCGAAAAGATAGATTTGTATACAGATAAATCGCGTATTTCAAGTATAGACGAGTTTTATTGGATGGAATATGATTACTCGAATGTGATTCGTTAGGTTTTGAAATTGTTTATGGTGCTTTAAATATGGAACATAGGGAAAATTTGCAAATAACTTTTTTTCAAGATCGAGAAAAAGGGAACTAAAATTTTGATAAAAAAATTACGTAGGTATCTTTGATAGAACGATGAATTTTTGATATCGAACATTTCAAAGTTTGCTAACGCCTTAACTGCTGAATCTAGGCAAATTTCATACAGATCCTAAAACTTTCATAACAATGTCCAGTGGGCTTCAAAGGGTCAATGACCCAGGAGTACGAATCACGAATTATCATAATTTCATCTATTATCCTCCACTTGGAGAATTCAGCGGTAAACCACTTCACCCACCCCATAAAGTTCAAGTCTGCGACATCATGCATGAGATTTTGAGCATAATATTGCTCTAATTGCGAGATATAGAAAATAAGCGATTTCAACTCCTCCCCCGACGCCGTTTATACAACGTGACGTCACAGTTCGCAATCTCAAGAATTAATCACATCTTCATCACCGAACACGCTCGAGTAAAACTCGAATTATAAATTTACACGTCCGTCTCATCGTCGATTCGGCTGACAAACCAATCTAAAATCTTATCTGAAGCGCCATCAGCACAGCTACTCCACACGTTACACCTCCTACCCTTGTGCTCTCTTTAACTCGTAAGCGTACAATTTCACGTATAATTTGCATAATACATGTGCACACGTAAAACTAGCACGTGTACATTCGAGATAGCTGGAACTGCTCCAGTAACCGCATCTCCACGCCGATATGCCGATCGATCTACAAGGTCATCCATCCAAAACCATACAGATCGCTTGGTAATTACTGGCTCGAAAGTAACAGCATCACGTCATCGTATTCGGTCATTGATACTAATTTATTTTCCATCGCGAGCTCGGCATAAATCAACGCCGAGAATAAAATCGGAGTCCTCTTCGGACGGGGCGTAAATTCGAGCTCAGGATTTACCGACGAGGAGAGGGGAAAAACACGCCTTGACGCGGGCGTTATTTCGAGATAACTTGTATAATTACGCGATGCGCCGTTTGCACACGAATTCATTATGCAATTATTGCAAAATTTATTGTTCCAAACAGTCAATTATTTCCATTAGTGGTTTCATTATTGTTAAAAAAAAGGTACTTTAAAAATATGAACAACTAACGAGAAAATTTTCCGTATTAATGCCTCTTCTTTTAGTTCAAATGGCATCTTGCAAAATGAGGTGGAGAGGGAGGGGGGATATCTGAAATTTGGTAAAAGGTGAATTCGATACTTTTTACAACATATCTCACTCCAAAATAACGTCATATTTTCAAGTCCCTTTTATCGTGTATCTCAACGCCCCCGTCAGTTTTTTGCCTGTATCTCTGTAAAAACCGGTTTCATCAAAAAAATACTCTAGTTCAAAATTGAAACCCACTAAATTCTCTATAAAATGAATAGCAAGAGATTCGATGTCATTGACCTAGATCTCGAGCTACATACGATTAAAAAAAGAACTTCATCGTAAATTTCGAGCAAAACTTGAATAAATTCGGTTTTGGCTTTTAACCACGACAGACGATGCAAACATCCATCACCCAATCCCCTCACCCCTCCACTGCAATTTTCTCACACAATCGAACGAATTCCTCACAGTGAATCGAACACCATAGCTTTTAATTTCATACCTCCGCAACGCGACCTTTACTCGCTCTAATCGAATGAAAAAAGGCGACCTTCAAGTAGAAATTTCGCTCCGTATCGCCAAAAACGTTTCCTATCTCGGGTATAATTTATTCGCCGGTACACGTCTAAATTACAACGTACGTCGAATATTCGCCGACTGAAAACAAAAAATTCATCGTATCGTGCAACTTGGAACGTACTCGTAATTACCACACCGAAAAATGAAGACGTACGAGAATGTCACGTTAAACCATTCAGCGACCTCAAAGCTAGCTCGTTTGGAAAATAATTTTACAAGATATCGAAATTTTTTTACAACCTGCATATTCGTTTGGTAATTAACGTTAATTAAAAAATTACACGACGTAATGAGAATCGTCTTGGTTTTTAACCAACGAGATATTTACCTCGATTACATCTCTCGTACTCTCATTAAGTAATTTTTCGATAATTTTATCTAATTTTACAGACGATTTTTTTTTCATTTTGACGACGCTCGGTTGCAATTTTTTACTTAAAAAATTTATTCGCCAGAAATTAGATAGTAATTTTTTTCAATTTTTTTCGCCTTTTTTTTACTTGTTTCGTAGCAGGTTACTAAGCAGAAATAGATAAGCAGAGGGGAAGGAGGGAAGTAGAGCACTGATCTTATTAGTTAATCTCACTGATATTCACCACTTTCGAGAGATTTCCGTTTTGAAAGCTCCTTTCCTTTTTTTTTTAATTAAAACAAGAAACGAGAATTTTTGCATAAAAATGAATTCAAGATTTTTCATTTTCGTAATTACAGACTAATGACATTTACTACAGAGAAATATGATACATTTCGAGGTGAAACTGAAACGTCTTCAAGTTGACCTTCAACGAAGGTCAGGCATTAATTTTGCATAAACCCGACATTTAAGGCGTTACAAGCCTTTGGACAGAAATACGAAGACATATGTATCAAACAATCACAGAAATCATCTTACCTTTTGATTCGTTAAATAACACACGTAGGAAAATTTTTTATCGAACTTGATCGACAGCTTTTACTTTGACCTTGAAAAAAGGTTATGATATTCAAATTTAAAAAAAAAATCAAAATTAATCGAATGAAATAAGAACGAAAATATTTACCTTTAAAAAATGTACAATTTTTATCATTTTTTGGGAGTTTCTTACATATGATTTGCTACGAGATCGTTAAGAACATAATAGAAAGAGGGAGAAGGGGAGGGGTTATCGCCCAACTTTCTTCTTCCAAAATCCAGATCGTTAAAAACGTGATCGAGGGATGGAAGGGGGAAGTGCGTGATAAAACATTCACATTTATTTTAAATTTTACAAATCAATTTTTTAAATTTAAAATAACTTAAATAAATTATTAGGAACAATAATTCTCAAATTTATATTTTCAGTTGATTTTATTTTTATTAATATTCATTACTTCAATCTCTCCCTTTGGAATCGAGATCGTTAAAAAAATTACTCCGTGGGGAAGGGAGGGGGGTGTCATTACCCAAATCCCTTCCCTCAAAATCGAAATCAGTCGTCATCTAAATCTCTCCCTTCAAAATTGATATCGTAAAAATATAACTGGTGGGTGGGGGGGTGGTTCTTCGCCAAATCTCTTATTTCAAATCGGCACTTGTCGTTATCGCCAAATCCGAATATAATTATCGGATTCGTACCTAAAGTGTGGACACTATAAACCAGTTCGCCCCCTCATCGATAACTCTCGCGTACCTTCGATAAGTTGTGCGCAGATTTCTATGAAAATTCAATACCGTGAATTTCGATTAACTCGCAGAAAACATTTTGGATGCGAGAATAAGTTAAAAATATTTTTTTACGACACATTTAATCATTTTTTAAACTATCGTAATGAATTTCTCGTTATCAAGACATTTTATGATAATAACATCGCAAAAGGAAATCCGGCCATTACGATTATTGCAACCTGTTTCAAATACACTTAATAACTCGTAAAAATAAGATTTAAATAAACTAATACAAATTGAAGTTATTACAAAGATTTTTCCCAAAATCAATTTAAACGTTGGAAAAATTTAATCTCTCGCAGTATTCGTTTAATTTTCTATCGTATTATGAATTTAACAATTTCCAAGATTAAAAATTTTATATAATTTTCTTCATTTACATTTTTATTAAAATAACTTAACGAAAGAATTTTCGTAATAAAAATACCACCGCGGAATATCGAAAATTTCTCACGTAACGTGCGCAAATAACGAGGAAAAATTACGAAAAATTTTCAACCTCTTTTCACCTCTTCCCCCGTAATGTTATCATGAACGAAAAAAATCCTCTTCCGACCCCTCCGCTCGTTCTTGTTACAGTACATCTTCAAACAATAAACGCAAATTACACGCCACCGAAGAATTAATTTATCTCGATTTCAAGGTCGATTTGGAAACGATGTCCAGCACGTTTTTTTTCCGAGACGCCGCTCGCTAGCGTATTCATCTCGTATACAAATCATTCCGCCGACGATACGAATACTAAATAAACATATTTCACGTACGTATGAATTTCAAAGGCGCTATATTTATTCATGACCCTTGATGCGTACACACACGCGCGCGCGATTAAATATGCAACGAAAATAAAAACTACCGTTGGGACGTAAATAATACAATGTTTTATATCAGTTCACGTACTCGTCAGCTGATGGAAACCCTCCGCGCGAAATTTTTCCGCCATTATGCGACTTACATCCGAAGCGAATTTGCAGCATATAAATGGAAATTAAACGTATTCCAGACGCAAACGTGACCGTGGATTTTCCGACGTTTACGTCGTATTACGAACAAATGCAACACTATGTCTAACAATATCTCGCCGATTACCTCAAAATACCTGATCGATTTGCGAAATTAACCCATCTGCTGTCGTCCTGCTTCAACAAAACAATCGAAAAACTCCGAATACCCGTTAAATATGTATTAACGCCGTCGCGTAATCGCATCTCGCAATCCACAAAATCCTAAACTTTCCCAAAGCTAACCACCAACTCGCAATGTACTTTTAATGAATAGCTCGTCTCGCAAATACCGTATTTCCAATTATCGTCGCTACTTATTGACCTAATTTAAGCCAAACTCTTCACGTCGTGTTCGATCGCTGCGTCGAAGCGCGTTAGTTTCGCGGATTCGACTACAAATTACGTCTTTGTCGACGCGAAATCAATTAAGAGATCGGGTTTTCCTTTTATCCTTTTTCAATCCGTGCGAAATTATTCGTTTTGCAATACGTCTACTAATTTCAGAAATATGCGTATATTTTTTTTCAAAAAAACAGTTTCTTCATCTTGAAAAATTTTCCTCTCGTTGGAATTTTTACCTGCGGATTACCTGTTTTTTTCTCAAGATGGAAACCTAGAATATTCGATTTTTCGTAATAACTCGAAATTTTGAAGAAATATGAAAAAAATGTTCCTCGTTAGACAACATCATATTTCATATTTCATTTTTCATTTCAGCTCATTTTTTCAAAATTACTCAATAATCCATAATAAAAAAAGGGTCTTCTGTAAATCGGTATAAGGAGGGGGGGGGGGGCTCAAATAAAATTTACAAACAAAAATTCAAAAACAGTAAGTACTTTTAAAAAAGAAAAGAAAAGGATTTTTGACGATTTTTTCAATCATTTTAGATCATTTTTGACCATTTTTTTTTACCATTTTTGACCATTTTTTACACTATTTTTGATGATTTTTTTAAATCATTTTTGGCCATTTTTGTCGATTTTTTTTACCATTTTTGACATTTTTTTTACCACTTAAAGTAACTATTTATTTTTATTTTCAATTTATTAATTATTCACTATTTTTTAAATCATTTTAATACGTTATTTTAATTAATTTTATAATTAAATAATTTTAATTCAATTTTTAATGACAAATTTATACTAATAAAAATTTTTTATTTCCTTTTGAAATTAACTTTAATAACTTTAAAATACAATTTTTTAGATGAAGTGGGAGAGGGGGTCGAATTACAGCATACGAAACACGCCAATAAGTTGGTTGAGTAATACGAAGTGTAATAATTTTTTGAAAACTACGTCTATACCATCACGTGGGGTATCTTTGAAAACACAGGGTAACTTTGAAAGACGGATTTCATATCAATCTCAACCACCCATGTACTTCGAGGACTACGTCAAGAGAGGTATTTTGATAAAACTCAAAACGAACACTTTCAGACACGTGTCAACTGGTTTAAATCAGCATAATACCACTTTTAAAATAACCTTATACTTTCAAAGTTACCCATAACATGTACTTCTGACTAATATTTTGTATAAATCCAAAATGGAAATTCCCGAATAATTCAATTCTCAAGATCGCAATCACTTCACGACCGAATTCACAATGTGGAAATAATTCACACGTGTTTTAACAATTTTAAAGCTGTAAAATTAGAAAAAAAAAGAAAATAAACACGCGATTTCGTTTTTTTTTCTCTCCAACGATGATTCAACATTCTAAAAATATACGAACATTTCTCTTTTTTACTTTTTAAATCGAGTTTCGGCAATACAAAGCTTGTTAATTACAACTTATCAAAAAAATCATAAAAAATTCAAAAATAGACTTTTAAACGAAAATTAACACATTTGCGCAAACCGGTTACTCTATTGTTCCTAGTACAAAACTTGTATAGTCTTCAAATTCATTGAAAAAATACGAAAAACAAATGAAGGTGAATCGAAGGTTCTAATTCTTCCTTCGAGGAATAATAATCCTTAGAAATTTGTCTGTTAATTTGAAAGTTTCGACAGTTTCGACGAAATTTTGGAAAATGAAAAAAGTAAATTATTAGTTAAAGTATATTCTAATAAATTCTGTAAATTTTTTTGAAGCATAAATTAAATTTTTTTTGAGTCAAGTTTGGGATCAATTTTCTAATTATCAAATTTAATTAAATTCAAAATACTTCATTCAATAAATTTTTTTATTAATTTAGCTAACAGTATATACTACGTTCATGAAAAACCCCGGCTTGAAAAGCCGCGCTGCGAAGCTTTTTTCTTAAATTTTAGATAATTTCATTTTTTATTAGTAATTGATTTAAAAAAAAAATTATATCCAATTCAACTCCTTTTAAGTTCGACTCACCAAAACATGTTACTCGATTTCCAATACATCAACTCTCGCTTTCTCCATCTCACATCAAATTCTCTCAACATCCATAAATCTCATCTCTTACGATTTACTTTATGCAAATCCTTCAAGAAGAAAAACTCCAAATACTCTAGTTCCGACACAGGAAGGAAGCACAGATCATTACGGGTTTCGCAATGACTACGCTATTTCTTTGTGGTAGTATGTTGACGAAACGTAATACACGTATCGTTAAAAAAAAGGTAATAAATTATCAGCAGCCGTATAACTAGAGTATAATTAGTTTAACAGTATAATCGTTCGGTAGTTTACCCAACGACCTTGGTATTGAAGAGTTATTAATTTCATTTTCGCCTCAAGCGACACCGTGTACCATCGGTGATGATACGCGCACTTGTCAGCATGCGGAAAACCAAATACGTCGTCGATCACGTCTTCGCGCATAAAGACGTTCGCAAGAAGGCGAAAAAGCCGGAGAAAGCAAGTTAATTGCTTTTGTGAAATTCATTCGTATACCGGTTGAAAAACCTTGAACGTATAGAAATTGAAAGTGAAATGAGGCGGAAGAGAGAAAGGAGTATTGACGAGATCAATACAAGCAAAATCTCTTCGATCGGGAATTATAAAAGATATTCTAATTAGCTCGATTCTCTCTCAAGTGCTAATTACCTGGAAGCCATATTGAGATTTTTCCAAAATACAAAACTAACCCCTTCGCTTCCTCGTCAACTTCGACAATAAATTAAAATAGATGACCTTTTGAAACCCATTGAGTAACTTTTCTCGCGTAATATTCCCCCAAAGGGACGATACCGATTGCAATTTTCGCCTTTGAGTTGGCGTGTTATCCTTCTACAACTCGGATACAATTTACCATAGATTTAATCTCCACCTCTTCACACTTCCTCGGCGATGCTATGCAAGTAATAGTTCGAAATGAAACGTGAAACGAGTTTTGTCGCATTCTCGCCATCGGATAAATCGTAATCGAACGTGAAAACGTGATTGACGTCAGCGTGAGCTATCTCCGGCGAGTTATTACGTGGCACATTCTCCTTATCTAGCGAAAAGGTTGTTTGGTGCGGTTTGTTATGGTCAATGGACGTAGATATGTAGATACATATTCAAGATCACTAGATGCAGCTGCACGTGTATCGAAGAGGAAGTAATTGCTTTAAGTAATAAATCCAAGAAGTAACGCGATGCTCTTGCATTCGGTAAAACGACGACGTATGAATGGCAAATCCTCAGGAGGAACAATTATAATATTGGGAACATTGATAAGGTGATCACTTATCAGAAAATATAGTGAAATTTGAGAAAATATGAAAAAGCAATCTAACCAAAAATGTTTCCCATTCAATTTGCAATAACTTTTATTTCAAAAATTTTTGTCTCAAGTCGCCCCAAGTTGCACAAATACGCCCCAATTGAGTTATTTTATTTGTTATGCCGACAATATGGCAGAAATATGATGATACGAAAAAAAAATCAAACCAAAAATGTTCCTTATTCAATTTTCAACAACTTTTATTTCAAAAATTTTTGTCTCAAGTCGCCCAAAGTCGCACAAAAACGCCCCAACATGATAATTCCGAATGGTGGTTTGCTTTCTTCAATGCATGCGAAATTTTATATTTGTCAGATTATAGTTTTTTCAGGGAAGGTCGAGAGAGGGGGGTGGATTATGCAAAATTCTTAAAATAAGCCCTTGCAGCAGGGATTGGAATTCTTATTCAAAGCTCAAAGCCACCGTTGATATTCTGGGAGACCCCATTTTCTTATTTGGAGGTTCCTCGATGGACTAACTCGTCTTTCAATGGGTTCATAAAGTTTGGTAATCTTCCGGGAGAAGTATTTGGTCAACTCCATTTTGGCTCCAGAAATTGTTCGATATCGTTTCGAAGCTCATCTAAGCCAAGAGAGGTTTTCCAACATGATATCAATACCCAATCAATACCTTGGGATATCTTATTCTGGCATAATCACTCTTTAATTCGTGTATTTGGTCTACAAGGGTTCAATGACCTCTGACTGGCATACGATATCCATAATGTATTCAACTCTTACGCTTCTACGATCTGCTTTCTCCAATACCATCTCCATCTCAGATTCCAATTTAAATCACAAATCAATCGAAATACACGAATAATAAATTCGTCCGCCGAACCCACAAAATATTCTTCCTCAACAAAACTAATCGCATCCGCTAAAAATCAATACACTTCGCTTGATAATTCTCAAATGAATCTCATCGTGAAAAATTACACGTAAAAATGAAAAATATATTCCGATTCTTCCTTTTCACTCGTCTTCCACCTTTCTCCTTTCTTTCGCCAGACGAAATATTCAAATTGAAATACACCCTCTTCTACCTTTTTCGCCGCCGTTTACGCCGTTGAAATTCATTCATAACTGATGGATTGACATCGTTTATGTATTGATATGCTATATCGTCGCCGCCATTGTGCGATGAACGCTCCTCGACGTCGGAATAAACGATATTTTTGCGGTGAATGTGGATTTCTAGCTTTTCGCATTCGCTCCGTATTTATATTTCCTTTGAATTTCCTTCTGCCGGCTATTTTTCTCGATAGCGTTTCAATTTACGAAATTAGATTTTTGCACGTTGCTGCAGAGACGCGTTGATGAAACGTCGTTGAGAAAAATCTCGCTATATTTGGCAAAGTGAGGAAAAAAGTTTCGTAGATTCGAGAAAACTATATTTTAGAAAATGAAAGAAACATGAAAAACAATTTCCAGACTATTTCGAGCACTGTTTAAGCTTTGATGCTTAGAATTCGATGAAGTGGGCGAAAAAACGTTTGAAATGGAATTTCCCCAAAGACGGTCCAAGAAAGCTAATGGATTGGGTACTTCTGCAATTGAGACCAGAAGTAGGTAAGCAGTCAGATAAATAGATAGGTGAACCATTGAGAACCCATCATATCTTCCTACCGTTTCTTTCCTCTTTGAATTCATCATTCGTTCTCTTTCAAACAACTCTGCGACGACTCATCAGTCTTCTCCGCGACTCAATGCCCAATCCTCTTCGCTCCTCACCTCAACCTCACCACTTCAATTGCACAAACAATCACGATGAACCAAATAACAATAGAAACTACATCGTAAATAACCTCTTCTACGCATCTCATCACTGCTCGTTTGGCTATCATAAATACACCACCAACGAGTGCCTTCGCTGACCGGAAATCCTCCCGAATCAACCGTCAACTATCCTTGATTCAGCTGCTCAGCCTTGACAAAAAAATCCTCATCTGTGGACATTGCGCAACCGTATCATCCGACATTGGCGCAAACAACGCCTAAAATCCTAAATTACCGATTTCGTAACCGTAACAACGTCCACCCGGCCATCATCGCGCTCGGAAAACTACTTAGTAAATTCTATCACGCCGCATTACACATGTCATTAAATGGAAAAAATCGCCAAGGCGCGCCGAAAACACTCGCTCTTCAAATTTAGGACAATCATCGACTACGCGCCATAAAAAACCTGGGAGCTGGATGAATTAAAAAAAGAAACAAAAATAACAACCTTCGCAGGTTGACCAATACACACGATCGAAAACACTACCGAAACCAGACTTCCACGCTTAATAAACGGTTCGTTATAAAAGTCAAGGTTTTTTCTTCGATTACAACATAAACGATAGTCGCGTGTATAACGTATTTTCGCGCCTTCGCTACAACTATCATCGTGATTTTTCCATTCCACCGATCGACAATGAAATGCCACTAAATCACGCGTGAAAAATCCATTTCGCCGAATCGACGTTATACCAATTACACGATGATCTAGTATCATTGTAAAGGTGTCATTTGTACAAGTTTCCTCTTCTCTCTTCTTCCCTCGATTCTTAAAAACAAATCTTCAATTTCAAATATTGATTAAATTGAAAATTTTTTCGAATCGAAGTGTTTCCAAAAAGATGATTTATAACTTCAGTCATTATTAAAGTTCACTTTGGAGCAATGCTTGCCTCGAAAATGTGAAAAATCGACGTCAAAAATCCTCTCGTCGCTTCTTTTGCATTTCAAGAGAAAACCGTGAAAAATAGAGAGAAAATTATTAGCACAAAAAATGTTTAAAACTGAATTTCCCATCGAGTAGAAACATTTTTAAATGATTTTTCAATGCTCCCCCACATACTAAGGTTCCAGCCCCCTCGAGAATACGTTTAAATTGCTCGTACAGAAAAATGGTCAAGATGAAAATTACTCATTATAAGTTTCTCTACAACTTTAGTCATCATGAAAATTCCATCAAAAGCAAAGGTTCGTATTAAAATCGGCAAAACACTGTGAAACCTGTAAAAAACGCTGCTTTTTTGGACCTGAATCGAAAAATACCGAAAACAGAAGATATTTATTTATCGGGAAGCTAATATACGGTATTCCCCTTCCACTTCAGGTTCATCAAGACATTCAAACTCTCAATTTCATAAGAAGTCTTGACTTACTGTTATTGGAATTTTTACCAATAATTTCCTCAGAAAGCTTAAGACTCTTTTTAAAAAAAAAAAAGTATCTCGATGCATAATCGAAGTAGTACAACACCGCTTCATGCATATTCCCCCACTTTATTCCAATTTCCCTCCATTACCGACCAATTGGCCACGACTAACCAACTATTTGACACCAATATACCTCAATACTTCACACACAATTGAAAACGCTTCGTTATCTCAAATCGAGAACGCCGCAACTCGACAAACAATTCAGCGAAGAAACTAGAAACTAAAGAACAAAAAAAACGAAACAAATTCAACCACAAACTTTTTTGCGCACACATACACAAAAAAAACATAAGCAAATGTCACAAGCAGATAATACACTCCACGCGGAAACGGAGGCATCCGCGATAAGCGTTCATCTTACTCTCTCTTGATAACAAAAACAACCGTGAACCAAAAAACAACCTAATGTCATTCACCCATTCAACGAACCTCCGCGTCTATCATCTCGAACAATACTATCAGCTTTTCGCGTACAAACGCAAATCCATATTTAAAAGTCAACCTAATTATACCATTTCCATTATTTAAATTCGCCTCGGTGTTCATATCACGATGTCAATTTCGTGGTGGTGTTTCGTCGCAGCCCTAGCCACGGGATACCGCGTCGAACCCGCGACGATATATCTACTCACCGCCACCGTCATCTTAACAAACCCGAAATTTTCCCATTAGTCGATCCTCGTGTTAAAATTAGACGCCAGTTTCATTGTTGCGGTACATCATAACAATCACGAACCAACCGCAACGCGTCCTTCTCGACGTCGTCGTCCATGTATCCTACTGTTACGCGTCGCGGTCGATAATTTTACGCGATTATACGCATAGTTTTCGCGCGTCCGCGAGAAATAACCGACAAATTAACCCTTATACAACACATGTCTAAATAAGACCCGAATATCACCGCGAATGACGTCATTTCGTTAGAAAACTTCGTCGTAACTCGAAAATACCGTCAGATTTGAAATCAGCGTCGTCGAAAACCATACAAACGATATACATCACGGTATATTATCATTCATCTCCCCCCCAACCACCCATCATCCCCTCCACTTTACCCCTAAAAGCCTGAATCATATCGGAAACTGTGAAACGTCATAACACTAGACTTCAATCATCTAAATGTGTTTGTACGGAGCAACATAAATTCTATTTAGTGACGATATCACATTCCCTTACATACCCTCCACCTCACATCCATCATCACACTCCTCACCACTACAAATAAACACATATATTCTTGGTATCTTTCAGAAATCAAAACCCCTTTTTCAAGTTCCCAAAAGTGGTATACCTATTTTGTAATATTTTCGAGCTAAAAATTCATACTCACAAAAATACATTATTATGAAGGGAGCAACAACACGAGGGGGGTGAAGGGGTGGAATTTCAAAAATGATAAAAAGTCGTCATGCATATCAATTGCTAGGTTTTCGAATACGCTGATTTCGAATGTACCGTTAATTTCAAGATATAAAGCGTCTTTTTTGAGATATCCGAAGATACGAAGAGTATGCAACGTAACCTATGCGAATAACCCGTCGAATAACACAGCTCTTCCTATAACTTCTACTCACACGTGGTAAAAACTGAAAATAAAACTTATCTCAGTAACATGTAAGAAATTTAAAAACATAATCATCCATCTAAGCGATAAAAATTAAAATCTCCGTACAAGTTCCACGAACCCTCCCAACGCGAATTACCATCTGTTTACTACGAAAATAAGCGAATTTCTCGAAAAAACAATTAAACGTGTATTCCGATGCAAGACTTGGTATCATTGAACTGAGACCACGCGTAATTGGACGTTACACTGATAAAATGCATAATGTACAAGAGACGTTGAAATTTTGCCAATTTCGATTCATCATTACAAACCCTTCCGTTTTATCCGGTCGCCTCGCGAGAATAACGAGGCACTTGTTGTCGCGTGACTTTTTCCACTTCTCGATACGACGAAACAGTATTAGTCGTATTAAAAAAACCCTTTCCAAGATGAGAAAATTTTGGATACCAAGAAAATCGTGCTTTTATAGAGAATTTCAAGACTCTAAGCCACGAATATTCGAAAAAAACCTTAATATCTGCAAGAATGACGAAACCCTCATATAACGGTTCGTTTGATACGTAATTTTTGTTATTCCAACGAAATCAACTCGACCAAAACAATTTCACAAAAAGGGTGAAATATTTCCGAACGATAAATATATGTAAATGAATTCGACGCTTGTTGATAAAACATCGCGTTTCGACTATTTTTATTCGTATCGTCGAAAAACCTTTCACGTATTCGCGAATACTTCGGCACGTTGATTCCCGATCAAAATTCCACGCCGAGAAAAACACTAAAAAAAGTGGAATGATACGCGAGGTAAGAGACGTATACAAAACCATATGTCGAAGGAAAGTATATTTTCAACGTAAATATTACTTTTAAGTAATAATTTCGTGCGCGAATTTTCTGAACCGAAGCCAAACCTTCAGAATTTTCGTTCTCGTCGCATTATTTATATTTCGTCAGCTACCTTTTTATTACACTAAAAATGTCTTATTCACCTGTATCTACACGTTCGTGGATTAAATTCGCAATACTTGACCTATTCGTTTACACGACGATGACGTTTAATCGCACAAAAACACTCTGCCACCTTCACACTCCAACGTTCGCGACTTACGTGCTATTTCGAAATAATCGAAACGATAATACATTCGGCATTGGCCTTTATGTGTGGTCACCATTTGCGGCAGGGCGAAACGAGCACTATTGAACGCTCGATGGCACGCTATCGTCATTTTTGTAACGTTGTAATTTGCGTGCAATGGTTGCATAAAGTTTCATTAGACGCTGTCTGCTTTTGAATTCGATACTTCGATGAGGTCAACGATGGAAGTATTTTAACGATTTGGCGAAAAAGAAAAAAGGGTCTTGGAGATTATATCTTTATAGGATATCGATGAGAATACGGAATTCGTTGCGTTTATAGCTTCTTTCAAGACGAAAGCACGTGTATGACCTTGAAACAGTTTTTTTGGCGGTGGTGCCACATATTTCAGAGGATATTGTACAAGATCTGGGTATCGAGTGATCTGCGAGTAAAAACGTAAAGATGTTTTGAGAATTTTTCGCAACCGCTCAGACATGACACATAGATGAAAATTATATAATACGATGGTTTCGATTATTTTTTACTACGTATTTACCAAGTTACCATCAACTTAAATGAAATTGAGCTTTTTATGTGTTCGAAAGCTTGAAAAATGAATGAAAATTTATAGTGATTTCGATCCAACTTGGATATTTTGAGTGAAATTACGATTTGAAAATTTCAACGATTGATATCTCCTCAATTATGCGATTTAGACAAAATTGACTGATAAGTCAATCTATAGATTTTACTGAATACTATCACAAACATTATACAGAACTTTCACGCAAGTTCAATTCCGAACGAGATGAGAGGATTTGAGACATCAATAATTCCTCAAGTATGCGATTTAGAAGAAAACTGCTCGTAACTCATTTTATAGATTAGGTTGAATAATATCTCAAACGTTCATAACGACATTCGCTTAAATGTAATATTTACTGAAATACGACTTGAAATGTTTGAAGATCGGTATCTCCTCAATTGTTCGATTTAGACGGAAGTTCCTCATGAGTCATAACTCGTTTAGAAAGTCAGATTGAGTACTGTCTCAATCGTTATTTACGATTTTCGCCTGAACACAATATTCAACGACTTTAAGCTACTGGAAATACTCAAAAGACCGGTAACTCCTTAATTGTTTGATTTAGACGAAATTTCCTCATAGCTCATTTTGAAGGTCAGGCTGAGCATTATCTTGACGTAATTTACGAATTTCGCCCAAAAGCAATATTTAACAAGTTACAGCCACTTGAAAAGTTCAAAGATCGATATCTCCTCAATTGTTCGATTTAGACGGAAGTTCTTCATAAGTAATTACTTATTTAGAAGGTCAGGTTGAGTATTCTCTCAATCGTCATCTATGATCTTCACCTAAATGAGATATTCAACGACTTAAAACCACTGAAAATATTCAAAGACCGGTGTCTCCTCAATCGTTCGATTTAGACGAAATTTCCTCATAACTCAAATTTCATGTTTTGAGTCATGCAACTAAAAATGTACCATGAAGCTTTTGCTCCAGTTCATTACTCAACGAGATATAGCGATTTGAAAATTTTCACGATGAATAGATCCTCAATTATGCGAAATAGACGATACTGCACATAATTTATTTCATAGATGGAGCCGAATACCGTTATCACTTCTCAATATCGATCTTGCAGCACCTCCACCCTCCTCTCTCACCTAACAAAACTCAAATTTCCGGTCCCAACGTTGCAAACTGCACTTGGTGCTTCGACCTTTCACGAACCTATCACCACAGCGAATGGTTCTAGGTCAGAGGCGCGTCGATCGTTTGGGCGATCTCAACCGGACAACCTTTTACGCCCACGACGTTCATCGTGCATAAAAACCGTCGTAATATTCGCTTATATCATCGGCGTAACAGACAACTTAGCGGGATTACGAAAACCTCAACGTAAATAGACTCGAGTAACGTTTCCGAAAGGTTTAAATGGATTTATGGTGTGAATCGAAATTCGAACACGAATTCAAAGGACAGATGGGTTACGTAAATTGAATCGTACGCTGCATGTGGCATCGTGAATTCTTTCGCGTTATTACCAGTATAACGCACATCACGCGACTATATTTCTAGCATATGCATAGCGCCATCGAAGACACAGATCAATAATATAATGTAGCTTCGAAAACTCCTCAAAGGGGCTTGTACGTTGACACATTAAGACGCGTATTACGATTCGATTGCCAAACACACGAATACCATTTCAAGCAAAACTTGATAAACATTTCGATTATACGAGCTTTTTGTCTCCACGCCACTTCGACCAAGTTGACGTTTCAGCAAAGACATCACGTCGACGCTAACGCAGTCGACACGTCCGATATAACGTTCTCGATAATCGTCTTCGATACATCGACGCTGATAAAATCGTCAGAGCATCTGTCATTACAAAACGAGTTAACCTTCGCACCTTATAAACGAAAAACTAATAACATTATCGTTGATTAATTTACCCTCATATATCACCTCGTCGTATCCACCTTCCATCGTCACCTTGAAATATTCACCCGAACTACAAATGGCACCTGTTAATCATCCGATGAAGCGAACTACCGCACGTATCAAATTCTCCCATTTACTTCACCTTTCATCTCAAAACCTTTTGCTAGCGCGAAATTTCCCGCGATATATTAAATTCGACGTCAAACACCGGACTTTCCTCCGCCGCTTCGCTTACAGAAAAATAAAAAACGAATCCCATTACTGCACCTTTCTCCTACCAGAGAAACATCGAACAACCTTCGAAACAACACTTCCAAAGAAAAATTTCCCATTGTCATCGAACATCTGTCAGTCTAGCCGACAAAAACACCATCGACGTTGAAATTTCATCGCGAGAAAAATTACGCCGCGAAAAATTCCACGTTTAATTTTTCCACCGTAAAGGAAATTCGTAATGAAAAAATTACGAAACCGTGAAAAATCGCTCGCGACATAATTTCGTCGTATTATTGCCGACGTTTCAAATACCTCGTAAATTTAGTACGCCAACGAAAACCACGCCGTAAATATGATGATAAAACTACGTGAATTTTATCAAACGTGAAATAAATATGAAAATTTGAAGAAGCATTTGATTTTTTTTTTACTGCGTCATTGTCGCTCGTTCGTAAAATAAACGCGAAAATTTTTTCCTTCAAATTTTCTCGACATCTTCGATATTTTCTCGTTTTATCATACAAAATTTCCAAGAAAAAATTCACTCGGAAAAAAATTTTCTCAATATGTTATAGTGCGATGACAAAATTTCCCTCCGAAAAACCATCATCAGCAGGTTGGAATCTACGACACAGTCGAATTTGAACCCAAATTGTTCTGAAATAACGTCCAAAGAGGGTTCAAAATTACAAAAAAATTTTTCCTTCATTCACCTCATCTTTGTTCCATCGATACTCGAAAAATTACCGATAAATGCGACCAAGGTTTTGCACACATTCGTATCACAATCGACTTTGAAGCGTCATTGGCGAAGTCATCTTTTACAGGATACTTCTACTCAACATCTGCCTTAATGTCTGAATTTAACAAAATTCTAAATTCAGGTACCCGCATCATAAGCATAATTGTGAACAAAAATGAAAACATCAACTTGCATTTGTTAACAAGTGATTAAAATTCGAGAAAATTTTACCGTTGATATAATTTTTGATAAAAACTCTACTTACACATACGAGTATAAAATCAAAAAATTCCAGATAAATTCAAAATTTAACCAATAACAACAAAAATCAATAAACAATAACTCGTCATCACCATAGTCATCATTAATAACAACAGCGAATGATGACGTCAGAAACAACAACATTTCCAGAAAACAACAATAGCATCCAAACAACAAAAACAGTACAATAGACATGAAGATTGATAGCGATAAACACAAAACAACCAGTTTCAAACAACATCATATGGAAAATTGTAATAAAAAAACAATGTCAACAATACCACCAATAACAAGAACAATAAATATAATAACAATAACGACAACAATAAGAACAATAACTACAACAATAACAAATTTGGCTATCATAACAATAGTTGCTACTAATATTGAAAACATCAATAATAATCATTATGGTTGTTATCTAGTAACAACTCATCACAACAACATGAAACAATAATGAAAACAACCATCACACAAACTGTATCAACAACATGTTGTTCCACGTTGTCATGATTGGTTGTTACTGGACAACATTAAAAATCATGATTATTGATATTTTTAATATAAATAACAAATATTGTTATGGTCGCAAGATGTGTTATTGTAGTTGTTGCTGTTGTTGCAGCTATTGTTATAGTTATTATTTTATTGTTGTGCTTGTAGCTATTGTTCTAATGACAACTTCAAACAATAATGTAATCGGTGACACTTCGGAAGTTCATTCCACCATTTTTTTAAATTTGAAAATTGATACTTATTCTATTTTTCGCGAGAAAAACGATGGTGCAGTTCATTTCTCGACCAAAGCTTATTTTCAAAGATACAAAGCTTCAAAGTTCAAAGTTGCAAAAATACAGACATAAGCAACAGCATTGAGTTGTATGTCAATTGAATGTATTTTTTCACGAGAAATTCAACAGATTTGTTTTTTTTTTTCGCCTATGAGCCTTCATTCAAAAGTTATTGAACTTCAAAGTTCAAAATTTTCTGAAATTGTACATTTTGTGCAAAAAATTTAATATTATCGAATTTCTTGTAAAAAATCAAGGACGAACGACGAACGACATATCGCCTGACATTACATAGCAACTTGATAATTTCAGAAACTTTTAAGCTTTGAAGCTCAACAACTTTAGAACAAAGGGTCGTAGGAGAAAAAAGAGGGTCTAATGAATTTCTTGTGAAAAAATAGATTCAGTCGACATACGTACAACTCGATGCTGTTGCTCCAGAGTGTAATTTTTTCAACTTTGAACTTTGGAAGCTTTGTAACTTTGATAGTAAGCTTTGATCAGGGAAATGAACTTCACCGTCGTTTTCCTCGAAAAAATTAGAATATATACCAATTACCAAATTAAAAAAAATCGATGAATGAACTTCCGAAATATCATCAATACGATCACCTCAACAACAGCTTCAGTTGTAAGTTCTGCAACAACGTCAACAATCCAACATCAAGTAATATTACCAGGAACAATAACAATAATAGGCACAGAACAACAAAAACAACTATTATGTACTCGCACCCTCTTCTCTTTTCCAAGCATCCATTACAGCTTTCGACCATCTTAACTTGACCATTCCGCACCCCGCGCCCCTCCCCCCGCCTTATCCCTCAATTCAGCAGAAACACTCGTCAAAAACTTCATACTT